>OX453261.1:18413222-18530627 GCA_949709985.1 Luffia ferchaultella
AGACGGGCCGCGGACTCGTAGTTGAGTTTTTAAATTGATTTTTAGTATTTAGCAATCTTATGGAGTGACTGTCTTTAAAGATAGCCCGGGAGTCTGTGACACGAGACGGTTACCAGTTACAAACATCTGAATTTTTGGCATGTGATAGTATTGTAGCGACTTCATTTTCGTTGCTACTATGAACTCCATAGGTGTATATTGAGCTTGGTGTAAATTAAATGTATATACTGGGGTCGTAGTTGTAAAAAGTAAAAGTTAAAAATATTCTTTTCCACGACTCATTCGAATCACAATGTCTCTTGTACTATACTTATTATTTAAAATGCATCCTTATTAATAGGACTCGAGCTCGTGATGATTTCTCTGTCAAAAATCAAGGTTTCTTGACTTCAGTTCTCGACCGACAGCCGGAGATCCCTTCTAAAAACAAAACATATGCATTCTTCGAATTTTTCAAACCAAATTCGGAGCATATATTTATTGTTCAGAACACACTGGTTATCGTTCTCTAAGCGATCAGCGCTACGCAGTATTCATTCACGTATTTGCCTCCACTCAGCTGGTGTATTAAGGCGCGGTGCGCCTACGATTAGATGAAAAATCAAATTCTTGAAACATATTTGTTTGGCTAGTTTTTCGTAAACAAAAAGTATATGTACCAGCCAGTCTTTCATACCTTGGAGTTGAACGCGATAGCAGCGAGCAGCGGTCAGCGGTCGCTGATCTCAACTCGGCGACGACCCAAAAGGCAAATACCAATTACCATATATTTAAATTGAAAATTACCGGAAGTCCCATACGTTCATGATATAATTTACATTTTTAGACATTTAATTTCAAAAAAATCGACTTCAACAACATAAACTAAAAAGTTAAAAATAAAATTTTCACTTTAAAGAAAGGAGCATTAACATGCGGCATATAGTTAATGAAGTCGGTGCCAACTCAGACACTTTAAATGGGTACTTACCAGGTAATAACAATTACAACAATGATATATTAAAACTATAACAAATATAGAACACAATTTAAAGTGTCTGAGTGAGTAGGCACCGACTTCATTAACTGTATGCCGCCTGTTAATGCTCCTTTCTTTAAATTGAAAATTTTATTTTTAACTTTTTAGTTTATGTTTTTGAAGTCGGTTTTTTTTTAATTATTTTATTTTTTAATTTTTAGTTGAACGCATCTGTAACTTATTTGTATTTAGTATAAATGGGGCTACTAAACGCGCTACTCTAATGAGACAGCACCGCGATTACGCAACTTAAATTGAGTGTCAAATTGACGCATCAGCATGCCTAGTAAGCAGTGGTATTCCTATGTAAAACTTCAGTCTTAATTATTATTTTTGTGCGAACTGAACATTTTGGCAAATTCAACCGTATGAAGAAAGCGCAACAAAAGGTAACTGCTGTAAATTGTTAAGGAGTTCCCTCGATTGTGTATGGTCTCCATCATCAGATCTGCAATGGTATTTATAACCCATATGGGTGCAAAGTTCTCATTAATAGAAATGGATTACGTCCAAACACCAGGCAATTGCTGTAAATCGTTAAGGAGTTCCTTCGACTGTGTATGGTCTCCATCATCAGACCTGTAATGGTACTTATGACCCATATGGGTGCAAAGTTCTCATCAATAGAAATGAATCAAGTCCAAACACCAGGTAATTGCTGTAAATCGTTGAGGAGTTCCCTCGATTGTGTAAGGTCTCCATCATCAGACCTGTAATAGCACTCATAATCTATATGGGTGCAAAGGTCTCATCAATAGAAATGAATTAAGTCCAAACACCAGGTAATTGCTATAAATCGTTAAGGAGTTCCTTCGACTGTGTATGGTCTCCATCATCAGACCTGTAATGGTACTTATAATCTATATGGGTGCAAAGGTCTCATCAATAGAAATGAATTAAGTCCAAACACCAGGTAATTGCTGTAAATCGTTAAGGAGTTCCTTCGACTGTGTATGGTCTCCATCATCAGACCTGTAATGGTACTTATAACCCATATGGGTGCAAAGTTCTCATTAATAGAAATGAATCAAGTCCAAACACCAGGTAATTGCTGTAAGTCGTTGAGGAGTTCCCTCGACTGTCTTTCAGCTCAATCATCAGATAGACTCCCGACCTCCATTAAATAGTACTAGTAGTAGTACTTTATCAAAATACTTAAAATACGAGACTTTAAAATATGAACGATTTTCGAAGGTTGCCCTTGATTTCTCTGGAGTGCCATCATCAGATCCTGGTTTCCTTATCATGGTACCACTCCGGAAATATCTCCCTTTAACAAAAAAAAAATCATCCAATTCGGTTCATAAACAACGAAGTTATCTGTGAACACACATAAAAAAAAAAAAACATATACGGTCGAATTGAGTAACCTCCTTCTTTTTTGAAGTCGCTTAAAAATGACGATTTTCGTACAAATTTACTCCCTGTATTTTTAATACCTCAGGGGTGAAATTTCGAAAAATCCTTTAGTGTGATTAAACCATTTTCAAAACTTTATGTTCTGTATGTATATGAATGAATGTTTCGATTATACAAGGGCTGCTATTTATGAATCCGAAACTGGCCATTTCCAAAAAATATTCAAAAAGTAATTACATCATGTAACTCTTTGGCTGTAGAATATGGTTTGTTTCCCCCTACTGACCTCATCTCAAATGAGTGAACAGTAAAACACTTTTCACGGTATATTAATATCGTAAATCTTAACCGGAGGCCCAAGCCAACGGAATTATTTCGCATCGAGTAACTCTTATAGGTTTCTCGACATCTTCGCACCGGTGACATCCTAGTGTGGCTCCTAGCCGCTTCGATGATGTCGTTGGAGCTTTCGGGCTAACGACACGAGACCTTATTCTGCGTCAGGCCGTTCTTTAATGGGTGCAACTTCCACATATTTTTTTGTAAATGGCCAGTTCCGGATTTATGCCCAGCCCTCATAATATGATTTTAGTTTTAGTTAAACGAATAGAAATGCTTAAATTGAAACACATGCGGCAATAATTTTATCATCCGATTGTCATACGAGAGTAAATTTTTCAAGTATGATTATTTCGTTATTTCGGTGGCACATTTTTTGACAAATAATCAAACTAATTATTAAAAATAACGAAAGGCTCTGGAATGAGAAAAAATTGTGTATAATTGTGTGGCATTTCTTATAAACAAATACTTTAAATTCTTTGAATTACTAAAAAAAAACTTTAAAAAGTTTTCTGCTACTGAAATTACGAATGCACACCTTTTAATAAGTTAATGTATCCATGTATCAATCTAGAACATCTTCTAAAATTAAGATTCTGTTTCACCGATTTTCAGTGAAATCCAGCTGTCTAATAGTGGACGTCCCAAAGGCTATTGCTTTCGATCCATCGGTTTTCACATAAATTAAGTTTAATTAGATTTTGACAACGGAATTTCATTTATGGGCCCTTCTGTTTTTAGTTCACGTTTCGAAATAAATAATACTTTGTGTGCGACACGGTATAGATTTGGTTTGATTTACGTTACAAGTGGAAAAAATTGCATCAACCAGATGGAAAACCAGTTTTACCAAACCAAAAACCAAAAACAATTACAGAGCGGTCATGTTCTAGTTGGCTGTTATTTTCAAATTGTGACGCTTTAAAATAGTGTCTCTATACAAACGCAAACATGCCCCCCCGAACTGACGCAAAATGTGTACAAAAATATACCATTGTACTAAAAACTGAATCACGAGTGCCCATAATACCTATAAACGCAGTTGCCTGCCAAAAGCCCAACAACGACATCCGTACATGCGAATTTAATTACAATTATATAATTACATTTAAATACCGTTTTCACATGAGTTTGGTCTTATGCAAATAGACTAAAACAAAATATTATGATTTTGGTAGTGGGATCTGATCCTAGACTTTTCAAACTTATTCTAAGCATTAGGTTTAAGAATTATCGGTACAATTTGGTAACTAAGTAAAACGTAAACATATGAAAAAGGTGCAGCCTCGGGTGTCGTGGAAAAGGATATGCCGCCGACGGGCACAGTCGGGGGCAGTCTGTTGGATACCCTTTCTCGTAACGTTTGACTCTACTCATTATTAATATCGAATGATTTTTTCCCTATAAATAATGAATCAACTTAAATTCAACTTAAATTTTTAAACTTAAATGTGAAATAAAATATTGTCGTGATGGTCGACTATTTGCGAGACTGCTTCGTGTTTAGAAAGTCGTAGTTTAAATCCCAGGGCTTGTACCAATGAGTTTTTTGACTTCGTAGTTATCACTGACTCCGTGCCTTAGAGAGCACGATAAGCTGTCGGTGCCGGTTACCATCATCAAACGGCAGTCGTGAAAATCCACCAACCTGCATTAGAGCAGTGAGGTGGATTAACCTCCTGCAGTGGGGTATTAATGGGCTGATATGGTATGGTAACTATTATTACTGTAACGTATTTAGAATCTATTATGTTAGAGAACTTAAGCGTCGTCAGCAGTCCGAATATATTAGATTACTTAAATTGTACAAAATATATAATAAATAATAGAGTTTGAATAAATATTGTAAATCGTGTGATTATTGTTTTCACGAGCCACCTGTTGGTTTGAGAACAGCGATGCAAATATGTAATTCAAAATGCATACTCTATTAAAACTTCGATGCGGCTAGTCCTTTATAATTTTGGTACTTCATCATTTTTCAATTGATGTTTTTTTATGTTACTAGTTCCTTACAGAGTTCTTTATGTTTAACACTTTGAAAAGTTTTTCTCCTATTAAGTTATTATAGGGATATTATATGAATGTGAATACAAAAAAAATAGTTTTTCCTTGTGTTATCTTGGCAGTTATTTCCTTTTCAAAGATTTATTTTAACAATATCTATTTACAAGAAACAATCTCTTTTCTTTTCTGCAACATATATTAAAAATAAATGACGCTAAAAACACTAATGCATTAATATAATACTTTAAAATAGTTATTTTGATATAAAAATTTATATTGATTTAAGAAACGCTACCGACAGTCTTAGAAATTACCTACTTTCTCTTTAAAACAAAAATAACTTGCAATTATAAATAAATCACTATTAATCCTGCTACGTCCATTTACTGGAAGCTATTCTTTCATCAAGTACGATTCTGTTTTCCTACTGCACATTAACACGTAGGTACGCCAGTAGAATTATATTGGCACTTCTTTTCCATATAAACTTTTAATTATGCCAAATCTACATTCTTCGATATCCGCAATATAATTTAAAAAGGGTCAAAAGTTTTTTCTTAACATATTAATATTTAAATATCAAATCAAGCGGTTTCATTTTCTTTCGAAGTAGACAGATTTTTCAAAAACGTGAATATATAGTTTTCTTTTTCTCAAAAACCAAGCTAATGATGCCTTTGAACACTTTTCGCTATTTGTCGTAGTTTAGGATTTGGCCATACAGTCCCATCTCAAAAACTCACCTGTATATAGATTTTTGCTTTCTGCACTGAATGTGTATGTATGAATATGTATCTCATATGCTATATTCATTACATTCTCATATATACATCTAGTGCCCGAGCGCAGCGAACCTGTTTCAAATTTACAAGGCCATATGGCCGTGGTTTGGGTTCGGGCGTTTTTCAGACTTAAATAACTTTCGCTGACTCCGTGCCTCGAAGTGTACATTAAGCAGTCGGTCCCGATACTTGCTGTCAATAGACGGTGGTCGTTACGATCCGCCAACCCGCATTGGAGCAGCGTGGTGAATTTAAGCTTTAAGCCCCCTCAACCTGAAGGGAGGCCTAAGTCCTTGCAGTGGGGTATAAAAAGGGCTGAAGGAAAAATAGAAGTAAATGAGGGTGAAAATTTGTATAACAGTTAAGGTTCTGGTTTTATATTACCTTCAAAATTTATATACTTTAATTAAATATATTTATATTTATAATCCAAACTTATAGAGCACGTAGAACTTACCGAACTAAACAAATAGTTTCAAGAGAGCAGATTGCGCAAAGTAACTGTTATCTAGAAAAATATGCTGAAAAATTCTTTCTTTTTTTAATCTTTTGGTTTAGTTCGGTAACTTCTACATGCTCTATAAGTTTGGATTACGTTCAGCCGAACACCAGATATAAAATACACCTAAGTGCGTGACCGAGTTAGTATCAACATGACGCGGCGCTCTCCTCGCATCATTCGCCGTCGAGTCGTTGTAGCCGCCTTGGCGCTGCGCTGTTGGAGTCTCTGGTACGCAGCCTGGGCGCGAGTAGACAACGCTACGGGATTCATTCCTTCTGGTTCTCCGCTTACTTCTTCTAAACCATCTTCTGACGGGTTTTGGTAATTTTCAGTCACTTAAAGAATGTTTAAATCTATAACACTTTCGCTTTTGCTTCCAGCTTCGTGTGTGTAATTGTAGGTTTTGTAAAATCATATTTGCTGAATTGTAATAGGATATTTTGTGAATATGTATCTTATTTGATATACGAACATCATAGAATTCTCCATGCCCCCATCCCCGCCCACTTGATGAGAATGGAACCGGAAACGGGACGGGACCTAGGTCAAGGACAAGAACTATAATGGCCTAACGAAAACGGGAAAGAAAAGAGCGGGTTTTGTACAATTGGTATTGTATTGGGTTTTGTAAATTAAAAAGTGTATAAGAAACGAATAACGGGCAAGCGGAGCTATGGGCGGGTCGTTAGTACTTATATCAGTATATAAATATTTTACACCCATACAAGGAACAGACATAAATAAATATTTGTCCCGGGCGGGAATCGAACCCTCTATTTTTGGTTCAGGTCAGTCGAATAGACAAATGAAACAAATAAAACCTGCTAAAATACATTTATTCCACTTAGAAATATATTTGGTTTCTAAATTCAAATCTTTAATCACAATTTATTAACTACATTCTAATACAAAGGCGTTGTTCATAACATTTTTACATGCTAAAGCTATAAAGTCATATTTCGAGAGATCATTCTACAACACATTATTGCCTCCATTGTGAAAATCCAACAACAAACATTACTTATTAATTTTATCCACAATAATATAAACACGTTTATTGGCCAAACAAAGTAGACGACATATGTACAAAAAGAATACAATAGTTGACAGTGTTTGTCTACAAATTAATATTTCTGAATATCTAGAAAAAAATCTTATTATTTATCATTTTTCTCCAAAACTGAAAGGTTCTGGTTGCTAGAGTAGGTAATTTTTTTTTGCATTTCATCTTTATCATGGACAGAATCATTTAGAGTTTTAAAAATACGGGAATAATATGTAATCTTAAAATTGTAAACGTTAAATGAGATTTCATAATAGATATACCTACTTGAACGACATTGATTGGGTGCATCGGAATCGCTTGTATTCCCGAACCCAAAATTATAATAATTGTTGCTGATGGCAGTGGCTAAACCATGGAACATGTTACCTATTAAGGTTAGACGCTGCCTGTTTAGTACGGCTGTTTAATAATAGATGGAGCCACCATACAAAGAAATGATTTATATATTTTTCATGACCACATTTCTACGTTTCAGTTAATAAAACATAACATGCGACTATCAAAAATATTTCTCTTTAATGTTTTTAACTGACATTTTAGATTGTTTCAACAGTTTCGTAGAGTTTGTGCAAAAATCCAATATTTGAGTGATTCAGGTAGACCCTGGCGCCCTAATTTATTGACGAATAGCTTTGGAATAATCTTTCGAATAGCGTGGACTACACAGTTGTACCGGGATTCCTTTTTCCACAATAAAAAGTAGCCTGTGTCACTTTTCAGCCAATAAACTATATCTATGTAAACAATTATACCAGCTCCGGTACAACTGTGTAGTTCACGCGAGCGGAGCCGCAGACGGAAAGCTAGTTTGAATATAAAATACAGCCCATGTTACTCGCTGATAATGTAGCTTCTATGGTGAAAGCATTTTTAATAGTGCATTATGATTAAAGTACGGTAAGCTGCATAGTATAGTCGAGGTATTTATAAGCACGAAACGAAGCCGAGTGCTTATAATAAACCGATGACTATAATAGCAAGCTTACCGAGTACGAGTATCATACGACATTTTCAATACATTCACGATTAAACTTAAATAGATACTTCAATGTAATAATAGCGGGAAATGGACTGCTTTTCGCGGTTTACGCATGCGTCACAAACAGAATGCTCGTTTATGATTGGTGTAAAGTAAAAAGGCCTAGTACTGTAAAATACAACATTACGGTACATGTTTCGATGTCATAAAGACCGTATTAATAGCGGAAATGAATATTAGGACCTTGTAGGAACAAGAGGTTAGGTGACAAGATTTACACATAACAAAGGAAGTAAAATGTTGTCATCACGGTAAGGCAGATCAGGTAAAAATAAAGAGTCAAATCCAGCAGGTGTTAGCTGAGTACGTGAGGAACTAACTATTATGACGAGTTGAGCATCTAAAGGTGGTAAGGGAGTGACTGTAAGGGGTGGTTAGAGGTCATTATAGTGATATAGAAATCCCGCGGTTTAGTTAACTGATGATCTATGTATACTTAAGGACATGAATTGCCCCCAAACGAAGGATGCGAAGTCGCATTGTCGTAATTTTAAATCCGTGGAATTGAGATTCCATGGGGAATGGAATTAGGTAACTAACTTCTGAGTTGTCAACATATCCATCTGTATTTTGTGAATATAACTTAAATATGTGCTGCAATAATTCGTTCATAGAACAGGCATTCAGGGACGGCTTTCAGACAGAATCTAAGACAAGAATACCGTCAAAGAAATGGTAAGCGTAAATAATTGACCTTAGCGACAGCAAATGTGTAAATCCACCACTGCATACAAATAATTAGAGAGGGTGACTATAATATACAGTAGTAAGAATATCGGCCAGCCACTTTATATACTCTTCATCGAATTACTTCCATTGTAGTTATTTTCCCGCCATAATTTGTATTTAGTTTGGCAGCCAACGACCCACTCTTCATAACAGACGTACATCCCACTGTATGTGGTCGACGCGGATGCCTGGAAGAAAAAAAAATCATATATTATAAAAGCAAAAGTCAGTTTGTCTTTCTTCGTGTCATAACCGAGCGATCATGATCTTTGATATGTTGATAATTTAAGGATCGGAGGGTGACGTGGCTACTATTAAACCCGGTGGAGGATACTCGCAGTTGAGCTCTTTAAGTATATCTAAGTGAGCCACAGATGAATGCTAATATACATTTAACAAGACAAATGTCTTATCGTGTAAATGTCGTGATAGCCGAGTGGTAACGAGCCTACTTCTTGGTTAGAAGGTCGTGGTTCGAATCCAAGGGCCAATAAGTTTTTTCTAACTTACTACATAATTATCACTTGGTTGTGCCTCGGAGCGCACGTTAAGGCGTCGGTACTGAAAATCCACTAACCCGCACTGGAGCAGCGTGGTGGATTGAGCTCTAAGCTCCCTCATCCCGAGAGGAGGCCTAAGCCACTGCAGTGGACCATTAATTTTTGTCTTAGATTTATATCATTTTAGAAAGCCGTTAAGTCGTTCATCCCTTTCCCTGACATCTTTGGTATGATATGATGTAGCATTTTACAGTTTAGGTTATGAGATCTGTCCTAATTATGCAACATATTGCATATTTGAAGGGGAGAGCGTATCCGACTACATGACGATTCGAACCTTCTCTAATGCTCTGTGTTTATGCCATATATTTTTACACTCGCAAATAAATCAAAACCTATGGGATATTTTCTGTTGACCTAAAATCATGAAAAACAAGATGCAAGGTCCCACATTTATTTATATTATGGAGAACCAACAGTTATACACAAATTAAAATAGTAGTGAGTGCATGTAACCAGTCAACCATTTACAGGATCCCATTGATAAAAATAACATGAAAAAGAAAAACCTCTTCCTCTCTCCCTTAACCCTTCCCCTCTACATTCATAACATATGTATAAAAATTCGAAAGTAATTAATTTGTAATTATATCACTTAAAATACAGTGCGTTCACTCTAACGGTTTGCGCGTTATACACTGCCGCCAGCCGGCTCGCACCGAAGGCGGTGACGGCGATTTCAAAGAATTGACCCGCACTGTACACCTGCAGTGTATGTTGGTGCGTCGCGCTTTTATAATAAACACAGAGAGTGATTTGGAGGATTCGGATGATTTGTTTGATGTTGATGATGTTTCATTAAAGTACCTACTTGGAGAAAAAATAACGTATACATGACAACAACGTCTAGGCCTCAAACTAATCATTTGCTTGTGTTTTGGGTACCAAGCGAAGACACCACATACATACAACAACCAAGACCCGGTACCAGTATCAATATTCATCATATAAATACTAACCCGACTTGGGATTCAACCCCGGAACCTCCAGCTTCGTGGGCAGGGTCGCTACCCACTAGGCTAAGCGGTCGTCATACGTCATACTATTTTTATTGATTCGTGAGGAGTACAATTTTACCTCAATATTTTTTCATTTACTTTTTACTGTAGAAACCAACGTGTTATACCACCGTCCAGGTGACGTCATAGGGACAATTTAAAAGTCCAAGTATTTTCATGAAAATCTGCCAAATTTAATATTATAAACCCTTTTCCCTTTTAATTTTAATTGCCATCAGCGCAACTTTAAAATTTTGGTCCAAACCTCATTTATTAAAATAACATTTTAAAGAAATGAAAATTTTTGTAAATCTGCGTTATTAATTTATGTGTTTCAAATAAATATCTATTTAAATATATCACAATTTTGATTTAATAAAGGCAACGTATTTCGCTCAAGTTTTTGTAGTTCTTGGCTATAAAAAGACATGATTATTGGAATAAGAACGAAATATCTATTCAGAACAAACACGAAAGTGCATTGATTGAAATTAATGAGTTACTGCAAAAAACTACATCAAGCTCGGCCCAGCCGTTTAAGAGAAACACATCTACTGTAGCGCCCTCTGGTACTCCATTATCGTGAAACATGTCTAAGGACTTGCCCTGAATCATGTGTATGATTATCTTCATTTACTGAATGTAGTCAATGCGACGGGAACTTAGATACTCCTATCAGTAAAAAATACACTATAAAAAAATTAAAAAAATAATAATACACTTACTGAGCAGCCAACGCTCTGCCCTGCTTTTCCAAAACGTTTATCTTGTCTTTGACGGCACCCATCTCGGCCGTCAACGCGTCGTGACGCCTCCATTTTTTCAGTAAGCGTTCCATAGTGTCTTCTACGTCCCTGTTGAATGTACAGAACAAGAGTTTTTTTTAACAATGTTATTTTATACAAGTTTGTACTATGGCGACTTCATTAAGTATCCTATTTAACAAATAATTCAAAGGGTTCAATTCAAAATAAACTTTAAGCAATGCGTGATACAGCGTATTCCGCTTTTAATTAACTAAAACCTAGAATTTTGCAAAACTTTATTAATTATAATACTTGTAAATATGTAGTACTAGCGAAATCCCACAATTTCAGTCGCGTGGTTTTTAGAATTTCAACAGTTCTTCAAATTTAAAATTAAACGATACCGCTGATTTCCAGACAAAATTTATTTAGCGTTTTTATATATATTATTAATTTCATTTATTACATATAATTTATTATACATAAATAAATTACTTATTTATTATATATATATAAATTATTAATAACAAAATTATATAAATAGCGACGACCGCTTAGCCTAGTGGATAGCAACCCTGCCTACGAAGCTAGAGGTCCCGGTTCGAATCCCAGGTCAGGTCACTATTTATGATGAATATCGCAAGCTAATGCTTAGTTTGGGGCCTAGACGTTGTTGTAATGTATACGTATAATTATTTTATTATATTGTTGTGTTTATTTTACCATCTTATTAAAATAAGTGTATCATAACCTGTCGTTAAATTTATAAAATACGTTCTTTCTTACACCAAGCATTTCTAAATTCTGGTACCTATTCGAAAAAAACTCATTCGCACATACATTTCTAAATCGAAAATTATGAACTTTAAGCACCAAAATTAGAAGCATTTTCTGTTAGAAAGACCATTTCAATAATTTGACGATAATTTTACGATGTATTTTACTTATTAAAATGATAAAATTAATATAATGACTTTGAATTTAATTTCCATTCCACCAGCCCATTATGCCCCACTGCTGGGGCTTAGGCTGTCCCTTCGGGTTGAGGGGGCTTGAAGCTTAATCCACCACGCTGCCATCAGTGCGAATTGGTGGATTTAACGACTGCCATCTGTTGATGGCACTCGGGAACGACGGCTTAACGTTCTCTCTCAGTGATAGTTATATACTTGAGTCAGAAAAACGAATTTAATACTTTTGGCCAAATTGATGTTGTATAGAAATCAACGGTGTCGCTTAACCTTAAGTTTAGTTTAGTTAGAATAAAAAGTAGCCAATAATATTCTCTAAAATGTTCTTTACTTGTTAGTGAAACTATCATCAAAATTAGTTCAGCCGTTTCGGAGATTAGCTCTAATAGCCATACAAACAAAAAAATAATTAATACGCGTGTTTGAGTTTACCTATGTGTATACAAACATAGCGGGAAAGCGTAGCGGCGGGCGCCTCCCGACACGATGGACCGATAACCTGAAGAAGGCGGCAGGTCACTGTTGGATGCAGCAAGTGGAGGATCGCGTTGCATGGCGTACCATGGAGGAGGCTTATGTTCAGCAGTGGACCGTTAAAGGCTGAAATGATAAAATAAACATATGAGCACAAGAAAAAGTCTTTATTTTGAAATCATATACATACATTTCAATTTTATTTATTTGTATTGATATAGATTTATTTGAAGTGTATTTCTGGCTATTCCTGTAATATCTTACAACAACAATTACAACAAAAGTTACAACAAAATGCTACTGTTTAACTGGCTTGTTCGTATTTGAACCAGAAGAGTTTCCAGAGTGAAGTTATTCTATCGAGAATTAAAAAAATTACAACCTACCTCTTTGTTCGGTCGCTGCACCAAGCTGACTCCATTCAGCTTGCAGCGCTTTGAAGGTGGCTTGGACTTCTTGTTCTGGGCCGAGTTGCGCTTCCAGCGCTGCAATTTCCGCTACTCTAGCTTCGTTAGCCGCTAAACCCGCTCTGAACCTCGATGCTTATGTAGTTTCTTGATTTTGTCGTCGAACAACGTCACTTCTGTGGATTTTCAAAGTCATCGTTCAAACGTAGAATCTCCGATTCGTCGCGGTTGAAAAAACAATCTAAACTAGCCAGTATGGTGTGAACTGTGTTGTAGTCACAGACAAGTCAACCTTAGACCACGCTTTAACAGGGAGTAGCATTCGCCAAGGCTATGTAGTGACACTACATAACTACGTCACTAGTGAGCCGTCAGTTGGAAGCACGTCGGAAGCCATTAAATTGTCAATTTTGAACGAGCCAATGAAAACTAGCCGACCTCTCCCCACACCCCGCCACTTTTTGGCGATTTCGTTTTCGTACTGACGTTTATTAAAGCGTGGTCTAAAGGTTGAATTGTCTGTGGTTGTAGTAAAACGTAGTATGCAATATTTTTTTTCTTTCCATCAGCCCATTATACCTCACTGCAGAGGCTTAGGCCTCCTCTCAAGATGAGGAGGCTTGGATCTAAAATCCACCACGTTGCTCCAATGCGGGTTCGTGGATTGTAACGACCGCCATTTGACATTGACAGCAACCGGGACCGACTGCTTAACGTGCTCTCTGAGGCACGGAGTCAGTGATAATTATGTACTCAATGAAATTTTTAAAATATTACGAATTTCTCAACCTAACTTTAGTAACGGGTAAAAACTAGATTAGCGTGGCGCTCGGTGGCCGCTGCCGTGGCATGCTCGCTTCGCTTGCGCGCCTCGCGTCATTTTTATGTTCCTAGTGGATTGGAACAGTAATCGGAGTGCTCATGTATTCCATTTTTATTGTATATTTTTTATTTATCTTTACTTAAAGTATTTTTATTTATTTAATTTTTTTTAAGAAAGAGGGGTCGACCAAAGGGATTAAGCAATACCATTAAAGGTTTAAACCGTAAAAAAAAGTGTAATAAATAGTGCTATTTTACTCGATTACTGGAATATGGAAATTATTGATTATGGCGATATAATAATTAAGTAATGGAAAAAAAAACAATGCTTATTGTACATGTTTTTTTTTATTATGCCTACTTCGCCTATCTGCTCTATATGATAAATTGTCAACCCCATTTCCAGCTTTTTTTTCAAAGTCAGCGCCGGCAGCCAATTCGGGACACGGCGCCGGCACTTGAGACACTCCCCTAAGTATAAACCGACACTAGAATTTCTGTAGTCGGTTTAGCGGTCTGACATGAGTCATGAGTATTTCCATTAGCACCATTCCACCAGCACATTATGCCCCACTGCAGGGGAAGGGTCTTGGAGTTTAAACCATCACGCTGCTCCAGTACGGGTCGGTGGATTTTAACGATTACCATCTGTTGATGGTACCCGGGACCGACGGCTTGACGTGCTCTACGAAGCACGGAGTTAGTGATTGTTATGTACTTAAGTCGGAAAAAACTCATTAGGACATGCCCGAATTCTAACCATGGCCGCATGGCCTTCTAAACTCGAAACAGGTTCGCTACATGCGTATCAATGCTACGAAAATGTAAAAAGTAAAAACCTGTGTGACAAGAAGCTTCTCGAACGCTTCGTGTTTCTTCAGTTGATTGTCTACTTCTTTCACGCTGCACACTGGAGATATATCGGGAACTGTAAATAAAATTTAAAGTTTATTACAAAAAAAGAACTAAAATTAGGGCAGTAAGTTCCAAATTGAAATCTAATCTATATCCAGATTAGCTTATACACGCGGTCCCTATAACTATGTTAAAACTCGGAATGAGCCGCTGCATAGCTCATTCCAGACAACCAATCCCAAACTTTAGTCTAGATCACAGAGTGGCATATACTCCATGTCCGAACGGCCCTCCTGCACGAGACAAACTGAATTATGTCAACACTTGAGAAATCAAATGTTTTTATTTCATTTTAAGTTAGTACAAGAAACTCACTAAATATAATAAAAAGTAAAGAACGACCTCAGATTTTTTTAATTTAAAGCACATTCGAAAAACCAAAAGTTTGCGTTGTGATAGTCTTAAACATAAATTTTCTAAAATTCTTTACGTTCCGTACCTCTAAAAAATTAAAAACCGGCCAAGTGCGAATCGGGCTCGCACGCAAAGGGTTCTGTACCACCATATAATATAAAAAAACGAGCGCGACGTTAATCGAACTTAACCATTAATCGTTATTATTTTGTAATGTAAGAATTATTGTATAAATACATTTCTTTTTTTCCGTTATTTATTTAGAAGGCGCGCGATCCTCTCTCGCTAATCCGAAAATTAATAACATGAGTGCACTGATAGGTAGAGACATGTTTTATTACTTATTTTATTACAGTGAACCTTTGACTTTTAGTATCGATTGTGAAGAGAATAAGCTCTGCAAAGGAAAGTGTAAATTTATAGTAGTACCTAGTGATACAATGTAGTTTTCATCATAAATTTTTTTTTAAATTACCTTTTAGAATAACATCACAAAGACAAAATGCATTTAGTTTTCGCTTATTGGCTAAACGCTATGTGTCATCTTCTATGAAATTTTTACAAATTTTTAGTTATAACAGTACATTTTATAAGTTAATCTATTACTCGTTAAATAATACAGTCTAGATAGCTGTGATAGTTTTCCTTTTAACTACGTTATATATACTCCCGTCATAATTTTTTTCCACATATCCAAAAACAACGGTTTAGCTGGTAGTGGGGGGGGGGACCGGACACATGACACATGACACTAACAAAAATTAGGAATTTTTGTACTTCAGTTACATGTATGGCGACCTATCCATAAAAAAAAATTTCTTAATTTCACTACGTCGTTGTGTAGCATAGATTATACTTATAATAGATAGATTATAGATTATTATCATAGATTATACTTATGTTCTAAATTTCATCTATATATTGCCAATAGTTTCCTAGAACACCCCCAGACACACAGACAGACAGACGAACGGACGGACATGGCGAAACTATACGGGTTCCTTTTTTGCCATTTGGCTACGGAACCCTAAAAAGGAATAGGATTACTTCGTTACCCGTTTGTCTGTCTGTCTGTCTAAATCTTTTTTCTCAGGAATGCGTGGAGGTAAAAAAAATCCAGCTAAGTCATCGCAATCAAAAAATACGGGGCCATTTGTACCGCATATTTTGACATTCGCAAATAAATCAAAAGGTAGTAGCAGTACTTCCCGTTGACCTTAGCTTGCCCTAAACTGTAAAAGTTTCTGATCGCAACTTTATAACAAAATTATGATGGCAGGTCTACAACTGAAAACGGTGAATGCGCGAATCTTCATATTTTCCGAAGATACTCGAGTGTTTCCGATGGTGAAGGTTGTAGTGAAACATTTGAGCATGTGTAATCGCGTATTTGATAATTTTGTATACGATTTTAAACTGACCGAGAGCAGCTTCCCGTGCAGCGCACAAATCATGATGATGTTTGGCGTCCCTCATGAAGCAGTGCAGGCCTATGAGCTGGTCGAGTGCAATAAGGCCTCGCAGCGTTCCTCTACATCCTGTGATTTGGGGATAATTAATATATTCTTTGGAACAATAAAAATGTTAATTCAAAATACAATAAATTACCAGGTTCTGTTCGGACCACGGTCGAGCGCGGACGCAACACATGTTGTCCCGTGTCTATTCAGAACCTTTTTTTGCGTTATTACCCTATCCGGGCGCCGTCCTTCCTACACAAACCACCCATCGAAAAGCATTCCTCTAAAATAAATTGATCAAATTCTTTATAAAACCAATTCACCATACAAATCCCTTAAACCGATTTAACTAGCTAAGTACTTATATAGTGCTAAAGCAAACCTGTGCGACAATAAGCTGGCGGACTTCAGGACAAATCAACTGGAATCTGGTGAGATCAATCCAAGCTTATTATACTAATTATATGTGCTGTAAAAATAATAATCATTTATTGTCGAGTGCTAGCCCCTAGTATGTGCTAGGTACGTTGTTATAACTAATTTAATAACTACAGGCTTGTAAAGTTCTATAATAATAATAAAATATGTACATTAATTTTGTACGACTAAGACAGATCAAATAATCAGGAAAATATTAAACATTTAAGGACATTTACAAAATTCGCTTTCAAAGTCAATTTTGAGACCCCACGCACACGTGTTTATGTGCACCTCTACACGCTTTACGTATTTATAAAAGTAGACAGGACTTTTTGAATCAAATTCATATAACGAATTGCATGATATTAATAATAATACAATATTAGTGCATGTGTAGACACCGTTAGGCTAACGCCACGTGATACAATTTGCACTACAACGTTACGACATACCTAAATAATACCAAGATACTAAGCGCGAAGTCCTACTACCAACATTATCGTAGACGGAACCAGGCCGACGCGAAACATAAAAAGAAACAACAATTATTTCTCTCAGTACCTAACAAAAAAGAAAACACCAAATATCGTATTTTTATAGTTACAGAAATAATATCAGGAACAAACAGGGAACAAAATACAAAATCTCAAAACATACTCCATACCATACGCAATAATAGAAAAAAGACGCTACAAAAACGCTTTACCGTCGTTTACTGCCCATAGAAACATCCCAAGTCATAAAGCAAAACAAAAGAAGTGTAGGCAGCGGTTGCCTTGTATCCCAACAGATGTACCCAAACCTTTACATTTTCGATAAATAAGGCGAGGCCCAAGTAAAATAACCCAGTTAATGTTACCGGAGAAATAAGCATTACAAAATCCTACGGAGTAGGTATTTGAATTTTTATTTTTATTTTTTTTTCCTTTCTAACTTTTCATAATAAATTTAAGCACTAACAATAACAATACAGTTTGAACAGAACAATAAGTTCGTCTTTAGTAAACATTGCGCGTTTGCTCACACTTTGTTGTTCACTAATCAGTATAACTGTTAGACACGCCTGAATTTCTATAAAAGCAAATTAAATTAAAACAATATGGCATTTGAAAATGCAAAATCTTTCAATATTATCACTCTTAATAACATAAAATTTAGGATGGAAGAAATACAGGCTGATGGAAACTGCCTATTCAGAGCAATAGCACACCAAATCAACGAACTGTTTGGAATCACATTTACACATTCTATGATTAGAAGTGACTTAGCCAAATACGTTGATGAAAATAAAAACAATGAACAAATTAGACTTGCACTAATGAACAATATCCACGAGTTACAGTGGACAGAAAACCATATGTCGACGCAGGAGAAAATTGAAAAATATATTAAACAGCAATATCAAGACGGATTCTGGGCAGGTGAAGACATACTAATGGGAGCGGCGGAGCACTACCTAGTCAATGTGAATATCTTGCAAAGAAACACACCTACGATAACTTATCGACCACAGGGACCAACGGTACCGGGAAACATCTACTTATATTTCTCCAACAACCACTATGAAAGTGCTTTGCGAATAAGTGAATATACGAGTGAAATGGACCAGACGTGCGTAACGGACAACCAATGTAAAAACTCCTCACCACAAGGTTCAAGTACACAATCCAGCCTGGAAAAATATAAAAACAATAGCCAATCAAGTGATTCGAATACCTGCAACTTCCCATATAACCAACATCTAGGAATAACGGATGCCACAGCTTTCAGAATCAGTAGAAGCTGCACCAAGCCACCCCTAACACAGAAGTATTGCAAAGTAATGAAATTAGCAACATGGAACGTACGCGGTTGCGCTAGCCTTGCAAAAAGGAAACACATAGAACACGAACTCCATAACCTAAACATTACCATAGCCGGCATTCAAGAAACGCATATGGCGAGTGGAATTTTCGAATCTAAACACTACGAATGGATATTAAGCGGAGGAACAAAAGCCCAAGAGAGAAGAGGGGTTAGTATCCTCATCAGAAAAGACATATGCACAAAAACTATTGCGATACACCGGAAAAATAATAATTTACTAGGTTTATACATCAGGATATTTTCGGAGAATAATCAGTACCCCAAGGAATGGTTTATTATTGTGGTACATATTCCACACAAATCAAGAGACGGCATACCGGATACAACATTCGCACAATTATCCTCGCTTATTAGGAAAAGACCAGAAAATACAAAATTACTTATACTAGGAGATTTCAATGCCCACCTTGGAATAAATGACAAGACAATCAAGACTAAATCAATAATCGGGAGTAACTTGTTTCACAAAACGTCGAATAGCATCGGTAATTTTCTCCTAGATCTCTGCATGCAGCACAATCTTAAAATCAGCAGCACATGGGGTCGCCGCTCTTGCAAGATAACGTGGAAAGCAAGTGGCAGAACATCCCAAATTGACCATATAATTACAAAAACTCAACAGGGTATTAAATTCGAATATATCAAAGGACAATGGTCAAATACTGTTAACACAGATCACAAAATTATCTGGGGAACTGTCACCAAGAAACATAAAATAACACCAACATCAACAAGGACAAGAATACAAAATTCGACAAATACAAAAACAATACAAGATACAAAGTTCAACTTTTTTAACTGGGATTATGATCTTCTCAAAACAAAAGAAGTAGCAGAAAAATATCAGGAAGCAATTCTAGAATGTATGAAAAATAAAATTAAGGCAAACAATAAGCCTAACCTAGAATGGCAAGACCTAACAAACGTACTTCGTGAAGTGGTACCAGAAACATTAAAAAGTAAAAAAAGGAGAACAAAAGAGAACAGGATAGCACTAGCCGAATTATTGAAAGCTAAATACTGGAAAAATAGATACCCCGAGGACACTTCTGCTAACAATAAACTCAAGGAAGCCCGTAAAAAATATCTCCTTACAGAACAAAAAGAACAAGAAGAAAAATGTCGTCATTTTTTTTCAAAGATGCATACGGTTCACAGATCACAAAGAATGAAGCTGACTTATAAATTTTTTAGACAATTTAAAAAACAAGTTAGAAAATCATGCCCAAAAGTTTATATCCCCATGTCAAGTTGGCTAAAAGAATTAGAAAACTTTGAAGGATCTGATTTGGGAATCACTAAACAAGATCAAGAACCGATTAGAGCGCCAACAGACGAAGACATTAAAAATATAATCAGTAGAATGAAAAAGGGCACAGTACCAGGAACTGATCAGTTGGTAATTGAACTGTTTAAGTATGCACCTGAAGAATTTATCAGTCAAATCGCGGAAGTGATCAGAAAAGCATGTGACAAAAATGAGTTTCCTGAAGAATGGATTCATACAATTCAAATTCCTATCCCGAAGGTGACCCCAGCCAGGAGTTTGAATGACTTCAGAAGAATATCCATCTGCAATGTGGGGTACCGCATATATGCTAACTACCTTCTAACTCTACTCGACGAAGAAATTCAGCAAATTGGCAATTATCAAGCAGCCTTCCTGACAAATCGATCAACGGATGATCACATCTTTACGGCCAGAAAAATACTTGACGAAAGATGGAGAGCTGGAAAACTTACATATGTTTTAAAGTTAGATATTGAAAAAGCTTTCGACACGGTCAAACTCGATGCCCTAAAGGACATTTTGGAAACTCGGATTAACGTAACTATCGTTAATAGAATAATCAAAGCCTGTCTTAGAGAACATACATCCATTTTATGGTTTGGGCAAAAGACTAGAAAAATTGTCAAAGGAAAGGGAGTTAAACAAGGATGTCCTTTATCACCCAGATTATTCACGATTCTGATGGATGAAGTACTGAGAACTTTAGAAGAGTTAGTGCCGGAAGTGGAACTGGATCAAGATGTCAAAATCACACTCCCTCTCATTTTATCATTTGCGGATGACCTAATAATAATTGGTGCAGATTTGTCAGTAATTAGTAGGGTTATGCATACCTTAAAGGAACTACTATGCACAGTTGGACTAAAACTGAACGAAACGAAAACTAAGATTCTAGTCAAGAACCCATTTCGAAACCATACAACTAAGCAGGCTGATATAATCATTGATGGAACTCCGCTTCAACCAGTTAACCAACTGAAGTATTTAGGCATAGTTTTGACATCGGCACTAAACAGGAAGGACACAATCAGGACAAGGTGCAGAAAGGCAGTACGTAACGCCAAAACCATAATACCATTCTTAAAAAAGAATGAAATGAATTGGAAGATTATCAGATTAATATACAAAATGGTGATCCTACCGTCCATGACTTATGGTCTGAATGTAGCAGCCCTTACTAAAGCAAACCGAACAAGACTAAGACAATATGAGAGAGCTATTTTAAAAGATATGTTTATATACGGCAAAGATGTACCAAAAACAAAAGTTCATCAAATATTAAATGGACAAACAATTACTAAAAACTTGAAAGCCCGAAGAATCTGCTATTACGGTCATTTGGTTCGCAAGCAAAAAGAAAGACACATATTAAACGCAGCACTTGAGTATACTGCAGGAAAAAAGAAAATAGGCAGACCAATATTCACCTGGAGGGATTCTCTAGACCATGACATGCAGTACTACGAGCGTAGCCAACGGGAGTGGATCAGGCTAGCAGAAAATCGACAAGGAATAAAAGTAGCAGCGGCTGAAATATACAAAACTCCAGAGACAGACAGCGAAACATCAGAGGAAGAACCGTAAATGCAGCGCTATCCTTTCACTATTTATATATGTACACAGTATAATATTTAACCGGTCGGATGTAAAAAGATCCCTTCATTCCCCTTCCAAGCTGCGACGACCTACACTCCCTCCCATAACCACGCCCCCTTCGGTATATCGGGATTTATCCCTTTCAGTTGCATAACTGGCTGAAGGAGAGGCACTGATGATGATGATGATGATAATTCAAAATACAATAAATTACCAGGTGTGTGGCTGAACGTAATCCAAATTTATAGAGCGTGTAGAGTTTACCAAAATAAAATATTAAAATATACATCACAACTTGAAATAATTCTGTACAAAATATAAGTGACCAAATAAAACTAATCCAATGATCGACCCCTCATGTCGATGCCTATGATGCTCATCGCATTGTCGCGCTGAATTGCAATGGCAATTCTTTGCACCAGGAAGGAACCTAAACGGGGGTCGAATCCCCTTCCCCTCAGACGACGGCCGATGCCCGCGACGAAACGTTTGGCTTCACTCTTATTATTCTCACTTATTCTAGGTATTAGATTAGTATCACTAGGACTAGAAGACGGCACTTTTGTATTAGATGTTACTAGTAATTTTTTACATTCATCGCGTCCATGACCGTAGATTTTACAATAAATGCAATATAGCGACTTTTTCACTGCACTATCGTGGCTTGTATCACTTTAAACGGTATACTGAAAGGGCGCGGCTTGGCTGCGTAGATTCGATAGGTGATGCTCTCACGGCACCAGCAGACGCAGCGGCGCCCACGACGGCGGACTGCGAACGAACCGTTCGCGGCTGTGTGACCGACCGACGGACGACGGGTCGCGCGGCGCGCCGTGGCGGAGGCGCCGACGCGGCGGTGTGGCGAGCAGACTAAAACTTTCGACGGCGTCTATGAATGAATGAAACCTTCGACAGCTTCATGCTGTACTTCGCTTTACATCGCGCAAAATTAGCTTGGCCGTTGTTTGTCATGGATATCGATGTGCTGGCAGGCCAGATGGTATCCATCAGCTCTCTGAGAGCCTCGGTCTGCGATCGTCGCAGCGCCTCAATCAACGAATCGACATTTTGTTGTGAGTAGGTATATGACGGCGGCGTCGGTGGCATTGCAATGGATCGGCAGGACACCTAGGCATTTTAGACATGACTATATTTATATATGTATAGATGTAGCGCAGGTTTTATTACGGTGTAAAGGTGTAAATATCACTTTTCAAATGCTTTTCGGCACGGCACGGTTCGCGCTTCACTGTTGGGTAGCCAGTTGTAGCGTGGGTTAGTTTTGGCGCGGAAAGTAATTATACAAACATTTAGATGGTCGTGAAAATTTACTTTACTATATTTACATATTTGATAAACACAAAATCAAGCAAATACACATTGATAATCAGATGTAAACCGTATGACACGTAATTAATACGGAGCGCGATCAATTTTGCGCGATGCCCGATATCCACAGAACAATATATACTTCCCTACGGGAAGAAGAAATGTAACTCTATGGGGGGAAAAAACGACAAGAATAGCGCCAACTACTGGTTGCCCCTAGAACCATTTAATTGTCAGCAATCACAAACCTCATGCCTCTTACACTCCTTTAGCTAAACACACACACACACACACACACACACACACACACACTTATTTTTGACGTAAAATTATTAGCCCCTACTGGCCCCCATATATAACTGAATAATCAGTCAAACTTGCAGTGTTACCATGTA
Organism: Luffia ferchaultella; assembly: GCA_949709985.1. Taxonomy (NCBI): domain Eukaryota; kingdom Metazoa; phylum Arthropoda; class Insecta; order Lepidoptera; family Psychidae; genus Luffia; species Luffia ferchaultella. The sequence continues at coordinate 18,436,671 of OX453261.1, forward strand.
GTAATGTGCAATAATATTTTCATGTATTTGAGGTAGAATTCCTATAGTTACAGTTCTTACCTAGTTTAAGAGATACAGATCGCAAATTGATATTATATGTTATTTAGATGGATTATATGATTACGAATAATAATATCAGTACTGAATAACTATGAGAATTTTTAGTTATGTAAAACACCGAATAAAATATTTTGTTATAATTTTATTAATAAAAATCATTATTATCTTACTATATAGTTATGTAATGAAAAATTTATAAAGAAAATTGTAACATATTCGTATGGTCAACCCTGTACAAAAGATATTTTTCCAAAACAATAATTGTTATGGGTTATGACGACAGCTTATCCTAGTGGGTAGCGACCCTGCCTACGAAGCTGGAGGTCCCAGGTCGGGTCAGTATTTATATGATGAATATTGATACTGGTACCGGTAATACTGGTCTTGGTTGTTATATGTATGTGTTGCCTTCGTTTGGTACCTAAAACACAAGCTAATGTTTAAATTGCTTAGTTTGGGGCCAAGACGTTGTTGTGATGTAGACGTTATTATTATTATGTGTGGGTAGACCATACTTAAAACAATCGTTTTGGGAATTTTTATCTATTTGTATAAACACGATAATAAACACAAAAACTACTGAACCTATTTCGGTAAAATTTTTTGTGATTTAGCAGTCGTAATCAAAGGTCTAATATAATATACAATTTGATGATAAGGATGCAGAAATCAAACATCAGTGATGTAAAATCAAATGAATATATAGAGGGAGGTAATTATTATTTACAAAAATTTGTTTGTGTAGTTGTCTACATGTTATGTACCTATTTGTGAGTAAAATATTTACACTTGATTTATTCATCATCTGTAAAACTTTAATATTATGACTAAAATATTGAGATACAGCGCTGTGGCGACGCGCCAACGACTAACAATAACATTGTAGCGGTCAGCGGCCATTTGTGGGATACCCCTCACTGTAACTCGCAGTCGCACCGTTCTTGCGTGAATTTATGTTTAACTTGGTAGGTAATCTCGAAAAATGTTGTACTTGTGCATTGTCCTGGTGGAACGTAGAAGATAATTAGTTTCTTCGTGAAATGCCGTAGTGTTTCCATAAATATTTTATGAAAACGGTTCACAAATCGAAATAACATTCACTGTTGAGACTTTTTCCCTTCTGGAGGTAGGAAATGTGGATTACACCATAAGCATCTGAAAAAAATTAAGTCATTTTGTTAGACGATAAAAAACATTGACTGACTTATTGGCCGAGTGGTTAGAGACCCTAATAGCAGAACCAAAGGTCACAGATTCAACTCCCGCCCGAGACTAATATTTGTGTGCATTAACATGTCTATCTGTTTGGTGTCTGAGTGCAAAATATCTATGTATGTATATACTGCAAAGGATATTAAGTATGTATGTCAGTTGTCTAGTGCCCATAATACAAGCAAAAACTTGCTTACTTTGGGACTAGATGGCGCTGTTAAGATTAATTTCCATTCAACTTGAGTTCGTTAGATAGAGCAAAGTATTATGGAAACTCTCTTATTACTTTTATAATTCAATATCGTTATGATACACTTATAATTTTTAAATTCATGTTTCATAAAAGTGACTGGGTAAGGGTAAGACCATATTTTCTAACGTACAATTTTTATGATCAATTGGAAACATATTGGTATAATATGTTAATGTTTCTGCACATTATGCTTCGAATGGTTTATTAAAAGAAGGCAACCCTTTACAGTTAATACAAACTTTTTATCAAAATGAACTAAACTTCACATGCGCCATTCCGAAAAAAATTTTAATCAAGCAGTCGTAAATCAGTGACTGGAAATCCGTTTCAACTCTTTATTCTCAATGGATTTGTTAATATGTCGTCATTTGGTCGTCAGGTTTCGTTCAGTCAATCACCTTCTTAAAAAATCAAAAGAACTAATTAAGTTTTTTTTTATTTTTAACCATATTTTGGATGTAAAAATAAAAAAGGTACCTATACTATAAAAAGTGATCCTATCGAATTGACTATTCCCAAAATTTTTAAATAAATTCTAATACATTTTTTTTTAAAGAATATGCGATTTTAATAACAAAATAGGTAATTTATTTGATTGACGGGACAATAATCAACAGTTTAATTTAAGAGTTCGTACAAAAATTTCACAGAATGATTTTGTTAAATTCTTATTTAATTTGCTCACTGCACGCGCATAGTTTATGAATTGTTCCATATACATCGTTCATAGTCGAATAAAATACTTTTGTTACAGTGATTCATACACTCTGCTGCGATTATCTTGGGAAAAAAATCTTGAAAACATAGGATAATTGTGTTTCTGGTATCATTAGCAAATAATGTTGCTACAATAAAAAAGAAAAGTTGGCACACAGTAACTGGTATCACTGCTCCTGGCCCCTGTAGGTATGTCATGACCGCGGCGAACAAGTTGCCTGGGCCTGAACTCTCCTACCTTCAAATCATTTTACATGGCGGCTGTCCCGCATTGACAAATAAGATTTTATATTAATAATTATCAAATATTCCTTACAACGCCATCTCTCGGCAGAAGGCCAATACAAGACGTTATAGGATTACTAGATCGATAACTAGGCAAATAAAAACAAAAAAGGCTAGATGTCGCTTATTTAAATTTCAACTTGTCTCAAATTTTCCAAAACGGAACAAATACGAATTTACATAATCAAAAAATGAGCAAAAACTATTAAAATCACAGTAACAGAAAAATAACTGTTACAAGATAAATAACGTATTTAATTTGATAAGGAATAATACTGTATCCGTATGAATTGCTTTCCAATTACCTATCATATAACACCATTTTGTTAAACATAAAAATAGGTATAGTAAGCTATCTGTGAAAGATAGACATATGCCATTGCAGAATTTTCTTTAGTCCTATATAAGATACACAATTGCTCCATACATTACTTTGTTATATCTGAAAAGGATTAGGCAGCATTTTCAATAAAAGTTCCCAGCCGGCTTGATTTTTTACCGACTTCTTCAACAATACCTAATCATCATATTTCAACAAATTTGCACAAAACATTAATAAATTATACACGTAAAGGTTGGAGTTTTATATAGCTTCTATCGATAACAGACAAGAGGGGGGCGGAGGGGGAGAGGAGGATGGTAATTATCACAAACAGTACCTTCCCCCCTTTAGGTACCCCTCCCCTTCTGACATACACAAACCTAACCTAACCTAATGATTTTTTTTTAACATATACATCACATTTGATTTGAAAGAAATGGGCCATTAACCTAATTCTAAATTGATCAATAACCTTCTGAATGGTTCTTCGCTCCTCGTATTGACGTAAACAAACCTAATCTAATGATTTTAAAAAACAGATCATTGACCTAAATTAACCTAATTCGAAATTGATCAATAAGCTCCTGAATGACTCTTTGCTCCGCTCCTTGCATTGACATAAACAAACCTAACCTAATGATTTAAAAAAATAGACCATTAACCTAATTTGAAATTGATCAACAGACTTCTAAATAGACCATTAACCTAAACAAAACAATTTGGAAATTATTGATGAATAGGCTTCTGAATGACTCATCGCTCAGCTCTGCTTCGCTCCTCGCATCGACATAAACAAACCTAACCTAATTATTTAAAAAAATAGACCATTAACCTAAATTAACCCAATTTGAAATTGATCAAAAGGCTTCGAAGTAACTCTACAAATCAACAAGAAGTAAATTACAAAAGTAATCTAATTTACAAAAAGTAAATATTTAATTACTACAAAAAAAGTGAGTTCCTAAAAAAAATAATTATATTATTTTCATCAGCCCACTACCAACGAACGATAAACACCATCAACTAACCGGTAATCAATAGAAGCTATATTAAATTCCAGCTTTCATTTTTTTTAAAATAATAATTACCTGCTAAAAACACAAATACCTAATTACTTACTGTAAACATTCTTCAACGACGATTTCCAAACAAGCGGGCGATCTGCCCTTCCGTTGGAAAACTATTTTTGCATCACTAGCTGACACTACAGGGTCATTTTTAAGTCTACACCATTGTTTCAAGATATCTGACCAGAATTTCACTTTCATTTCCCATGATTCTGGATTAGCTGCTTTCAGTCTAAAAGGGGCAAACAGTGCGTTCATTCTAACATCGTCCGACCAGCATGTCGGTAGGTTATCTTCGGGGAAACTATTGTCTGTAACACCCATTATGATAAAAATTATTTAATTACACATAGCATCCGATCAAAGCACGTGTTAAAATTATTTTATAGAATTTAATCACAGGATGCACCTCAAGAACACTAAAGTCACTTTTTTTATTGACACAACCAAAAGTCAAACAAAATCGAGTGTCAATGACACAGAGTTCAAGAACCACAGACTATTGTAATATTCGTTTTGGAATCATTCTCAAGGGCTATATGTTCCGTACGCATTCAATAAAAGCCACGAATGCCACCTTCACAAATGCTACAAAAGTTTGATTTGAAAACCACTAACAAGTAAACAGTGTCTGGAACGGTATTACGAGGTCAGTCATCAGCATAGTCATCAGAGGCGTCTTGGTTTAAACCTGAGGTGTTACCATAGACATACATACTAGCGTAGGAGACCAACTGACATCTAAACATCGCATGACCGAAACGGAAATGAGTATGTGTACGCAATTCACATGAGTTTGAGGCAGTTTTACTGATGTGCATGGATGTTTTTTATATTATCGATAGCACGTAGTACTTTCAAGATAATGTGTCGTTGAAATTACCGCGTTATCATAAGTCGAAATCGGCAATCCTATTTAGTATTTTGAACCTGCTATATACCTACTACAAAATTTTAGTTTTGAGTTACTTTTCCTAACTTTAGTTTTTTAATATGACAAACCATAAATCAATCAATTCAAATGCCATTTCCTTTACGCCAATAAACATTTTTTTTTATTAACAGTTGATAATTAAAAATTTGCAGAAAGAAGTAAAGAAAGCGTTAACATCATGATGGAAATTTTAATATTTAGTTGAATACATGCCAAGTAATAAATAAAACAATATAAACGTTATTTTTAATGACAATACATCATGTTGCAAGGCATAAAAACAAACTTTTTAGCACTCTCTGTAAACAAAAAAATGACAAAAATATTTACAATGGAGAAGTTACATGATGAATATCATATTTAACTCGATAGAATTGAAAGATAAACCAAAACTAATAAAACAGTGAAAGTTTTTTTAAATTCATCTATAAATGACGGAGAAATAAATTATTGATATTTATGTATTTTCGTGCAGTTTGAATGTGTCGTGTCAATGGAAACTAAATGTGTTCAAAGAAGTTTTATGACAGATTTTGTTGCGTTTCTTTCTCGCGTGTAGGATTTCCGCAAAGAGCAAAGAGTTACACAGTCTATATACACACCGTATAACACTGTCAGTCAAAATGTCTTACTAATAAAACGTCAAATCGTGTACAACATCTGTGTAAGCTATGTGTAACTTTATACAACGGAGGACCCTAGTTTAACGCGTCTATAGATGGTTTAAAGCGTGTATAGCTAAGTAATAAGTGGTAATAAACAAATTGAAATACGGTTTTAAGATTATTTCAACTTCAGAATATTTTATAAAAATGGACCTCATAAAGTTTTTTGATATTGCTGACGCAGAAGACGCAAGGAGAATTGAACCACGAAAAATAAAAGTATATAAAGAAAGATGTAATTTTTTACAACTAATGGACTGGTCGAATAATTATAGGTACAAAACAATTAGTTAGGATGGACAACAGTATCAAAGCACCGTAGCAACCTTCTTGTAAAATGTAAAATCCACGAAACTATGGAAATGACGTGAAAGCAGTGTTTGCGACATTGGGACAAAAACTGTACACTTCTTTTCACGTACTTTTAGTGGTTTTATTATAAAAATTTATAGTACTTAAATTAAAAAAATTGTCAAAAAATACAACGGAATTATCAACCCCTTATTTATTTTTGGAAATTGGATAAAATAAGTATTGCGTTAATAAAATTTTACGTATAAAGAAAAGCGTTACGCTATGAATGCTATGATTAACACATAAAGTTCTGCGTGATGAGGAACGCAAATACAGAAATTTGCTATCAATCGCTTTAAACGTTCCATAACTATACATGTGCTATGCATTGTTTATTAGTAAGAATTATAGACAAGGTCTATACAACTCTTATTCAATGAATAGTTGTACAGTCGTTTAATGGTTGAATAAGAGGTTTTTATTAGTAAGGCAGCTAGTGTATATTATATATAGGTATAATAGTATATACCTTTATGGGTGTTACACGATATTAAATGTCAAACGTCAGAACCAGTACTAGAACAGCTTATACGGCACGATTGCACGAACAAAATCTGTGCGCGCGGCAATATCACCTTGTTTCTACCACAATTATTTTTCTTCCAAGTATAATAAACTGTATTATACATGTCTGATACATGTTATGATTGGTTCGTTTCCACTAGAATACACAGAATTGGAAGTATTATACAAGTACTTAGTAGGTATTATACATGTCATGACATTACTTTTAGTTAAAATAAGTATGGCGGCAACGGTAGAAAATAATGTAGGTACAAAATTTTAGTTTTGGATGGTTTTAGTTTTGTTTTATTTTTCGACGATGTCGCGACGAGCAGTCGTAAAGTGAACACGATATCAATCAGACATGACATCGAATATGCTCTGGCTGGCTCTGGCAAAGTAAATTGCCTTATACAGAAAAAAACCGTTTCCATTGAGGTTGCATCAAAATACTTGCAGGGCCTCGTCAATTTTTTGAATGATTTCAAAAATAATCAAATAGAGCAGTTTAGCAATAGAGCTAGTTTCCTAAAACGTGTAAAAGAAAGGAAAAGAAATTGTTCAACGAAATGGCGCAGGATGATTCAGCCACGATGACTTCAGTTAAAAAGTTAAAAATTCAGCTTTAATGTGCACTCACTAGACACACTTATTCAGCAAATGGCATGGACATTTAGAAAGTTTAGCTGCAATAGCTTCTGATTTTGGTTTCCTAACAGGACTTGCGTTACACGAAACCTTTAATGAAGAACTTAAAAAATCCGCAGCTGATCTCGCTTTAAAATATAAAGATGATTTAAAGTTGTGTTTAGATATTGAAAGCTACAAACAAACACCAAATGAAATCTTTATTGCCTGATTTAAAAAAGGCCGATTAGAATACACTTCTAAATTGTCATGAAGAATATGACTTAGACACCAGTTATCCCAATATAGGATTGCACTTAGCCTAGCACCTGACGCTACTTGTCTCTGTTGCCAGCTGTGAAAGAACTTTCAGTAAATTAAAATTAATTAAAAAATATTGTTACGTGTTAGGTTCGAAGAATTTGGAGAGAAAGACCTGCTGACTCTTTTAAAGACTTTATTCACTCACACTAGGTCCAACACAAAGCACTAGGTCCAAACACTAAGTACTCACGATGTCCTAGGTCGTAGCCAAGTCGTAGATTTCACTTGTATCACTAGTTTCGCTTCGAAGTCGCCTCGAAAGTAGCCCAAAAACTGAACTGACTCGCTCGCCTTCCTGCGGGTATTTATATGGGTCGTAACGAGTCTTGAGAACATTCTAGAAATTACTCCACTCGCACGAACGCAATCGACCGGATAGGATAATTCTAGAACATTCTTCTAACGCCATCTAGTATTGAGTAGGGGTTTCGTGTTTGTTTGTTGTAAAACCCTTCTACAAAGTGGTTTTACTGGTTGACGCTAGATGGCGGTCGTTACCCTGTCTGTTCGTAACAATATTTACGATCACAGTTTAGTCAAGAATGTTTAAGCGATCACGCTATACTATCTATTAAGTATTAAATTCCAAAAAAATATTAATGTAGACATTATTGACAAATTGGCCTCAGGAAAAGCAACAAAAATACACTTTTAGAATACTTTATATAGTTTTAATGTTTAAGTAAGATATTATATATATATACTTTCGAAGTCATTAAATTGTATCTCTTCTTAAAAAATAAGTCTTGGGGGGGGGGGAGGGGGGAGGGGGGCAAAATTCAAATCTTGCCAGGGGCGCTCGTGACCCTAGCTCGATTCTGCGGGTTAGAGGCTAGAGGTCCATATATTTTTGGATGCACGAAAACACCGATTTAAGTTGCACTTATTATATTTTTTAACAAATTCACAAACAGTTATCTCACTCGCAGGTATGTTCGCTCTTGACTTTTCCAAAGAAATTCACTTTTGGCATCGCGGCGGCCTTTTTATATAGAGCCCGAAATCATTACCCCGCAAAATCTCATAATCTCCATCATCGATCATTCGATTTTCAAATTCTTCTTTCAAAAGTACTTCTAAATGCCCGCGACTGCTGTCTCGAATATATAATTTCGAGCGGCAGCAATATTTTGACGTGCCGTCTCTAAAATAAAACTTCATTTCTAATTTATTTTGATCTCGAATTCTTTGATCTTGAATGTATTTCGATCTAGTTAATTTTGTGTTCTGTCGATAAATTTGTAAAGCCGCGTGAGCATTCGAGTAGGTATGCCTACTTTCAATAAAACATCGACGTGCTTGTACGAAATAAACGTCACACTATTCTAAAACGGATGGCCCCTTCACAGATAGTGAGCAATGCAGAGGGGAGGAGCTTCTCGTTTTGCGACAATATCCCATCAAAACTTTTATGTCATGGGAATAACTCTCAGATTCGTGAATCATTCATATTACAGCCAATAACTTAAGTACGGCGAGAACAATCCCTCCCTTAGAAGTGCACGCCTCACAACCCCGGGTAAGGACAGTGCCTGGGAAAATTATTGCGTAATTATGAAATAAATGTAAGCAAAGCTGATTGAGTTAAGTAGTTAATATTCTTATGTACCTACAACAACTTATCAGGCAAACTTTAACGGTCATTTGGGCCTCGAGCGCGCTGACTTTGACGCGAAATAGCAACGGGATATGCAGGAGTGCCCCCGGACAGCCAGCGGACCGGATATCCAGGGATGTCCAGTGTAAGGAATATGTTTGTCCAGGTACTCCGTGATCGAAACGGACCGAGGTGACGGCGCACCGTGTCGCATCGTCGTTGACGCTTTGTCCTGGTCTCGGCCGCAGCGGGCAGCCAGTGTATACATTACGCATATTCCATGAACAGCGTCGAGCTGCATTTGGTGCAAGGCAACCGGTGAAAAAATTGACGTTGCTGTTATTTATTTGCTCTGGCGAGCAGTCATTTCTGCCGGTGTGCCTTGTGTCCTGGAGCCGCCTGGATTGTGCCGTACGGACGGGAAGCGGCCGGATGGCACTGATACATGGAAAAAAGGACAGTGCCTTCTTTGGTATGTGACTTGTGTCAGCTCATTTGCGCCCTCACATCTTGAATGTACTCAACGTTCACATTTCTCAGCGCCAAAGGCGGCCGTAAGAAAAAAACCAGCGAAATATGCTATTTTGAAATCGGCTCATGATTTCATGCCTGTCGCCATTGAGACAGCCGGACCTTGGTGTTCGGAGGTGAGGACACTTGTCCGTCAATAGGCTGTCGTCTGAAAAAGAGGAGAGTGGATAGGCATTCCGGCTTCTTTCTTGCTCAGCGCATTTTGCTGGCTATTCAGCGTCGTAACCCCGCGCCAGCGTGATGGGCACTTTTGGGCGGGAAAAGTTGCGAGGTGGGCTTTTTTGTTACGGTTAGTTTTAAGTTTCTAGTTATTTATTTAATATTATATATTTCTTATGGGTGTATAGTTAGTTATAGCGTTTTAGTACTTTTAGATATTAGTAAGAAAAAATTAGCCAAGTGCGAGTCGGAATTGAACACAAAAGGTTCCGTACTACAGTACCATATTAAATATTAATATTAAATATTACATATAATTCAATTATATATCTATAATAAAATATTAAGTAAGTTTGTACATATATTTTTTTAAATAGTTTACTTTAAAAAATATGCACTTATTCATAAACATCTGTAGTGATTTGTCTAATTAATACATTCCCTAGTACCTTTGTGAGAAGATACTGGTTTTTAATATAGTAGTAGTAGCATAATAATGATAATAACGTATACATCACACATACATACTGGGGCCCAAACTAAGCATTAGCTTGTGCTTTGGATACCAAGCGAAGACACCACATACATATAACAACCAAGACCCGGTAACCAGTATCAATATTCATCATATAAATACTGACCCGACCTGGGATTCGAACCCGGAACCTCCAGCTTCGTAGGTAGGGTCGTACCCACTAGGCTAAGCGGTCGTCAATTTATTTAGTTTATTGAAGTAATTTGTTATTATAATTATATTAGATAGACGTTTGTATGTATTGCCATTTTTAAGTTCGAGCAAAAAACGCACAAAAAAAAATGTTCTTTTTGTAAGGGAACCCCTTTTAATTTTTAACTTTATTTGATTTTTGTTATTTGCCCTTATAGCCGCTATAGTAATACACACTATGTAAAAATTTCACATGTTCACCTGATACGGTTCTCAAGAAACAGCTCTATATATGACGGACGAATTGATAGCGAAGCGTTATTAAAAGGGTTTCCTTTACACCGTTTGGGAAATTGTAAATAAAAAAAAAACTGCGATTTAAATATGAGAAAACTCAGGGGTGTGCATACCATACAGACATAAAGGTACTGCCGACCCTGGTAACTGGAGACCACAATCAGATTAACTTATTTATTTAATTATTTATTTATTTTATTTATTTATTACATAGATACAGCAACAGTTAACAAACTAAAAATAGACAAAGATACAAAATATACAAAATACAATAGAGGCGAGTCTGTTGACCTTAATAGCTATATACGGCATTGTAAAATAGTACATTGTAATAATCAAGTAATAAACACAAAAACGACCAAAATATTTAAAAAGAAAGAAAACATTTATAATTTAGGTAAAGCTCTTTTAAATGAGACGTAACTCTGGTGATGTATATCGAATTCATCGTTCAATGCATCGTTCAACTGAGTCATTCACAAGATGTTAATATTATATCTACCCTATATGAAATGGGTATCCGGAAAAGAAAACAAGTCACAACAAGTCACAATTTTCATGAAATTTAGTAAGTGATGCTATTCTTTTCATGAATCCATGCCTTCTCCCAAGCGACCAGTTCACACTATTAAATTTTAGAAATGAAATGAATGAATGAATTTCAGGAGTATGAAATTTTAGAGCAAAATGCATTACTAGGGCCGCTACAATAACAAATAATAATAGAAATAAAATAAAGTTAAACATAAAATGGGACGAAATGCACGAAAGAAACCTTTCGACGTTCCTTGTGATTGTTGTGGTTTTTTGTGGTGGTATTTCTTACATGTACGCCACGGAACCCTTTGTGGGCAAATCCGACTCTGATTTGTCGCATTCTTTAAATATTCTTTATAGGTTTAATAAGGTTTTAGGAAGAAAAATTGAAAAAATTACCCGGAATTGAAAATACTTTTCATTATGGGTTTTTTATATGAAATCGAGACTACAACGCACGATTCGAACGATGGATTTGCGTAATTCTTTTTTGTTTTATTCCTTATAAACCTTGAAAAGCTTTCAGACATAAAAATTAATAAAGAAAACTCAGGAAATTCGGATAAACTGCAAAATCATAATTTTCCTATTTACTCTCTATCGTAACTGACATTAGGAATAATGTAGTTGGTAGAGTAATTGTTTGGAAAAACAGCTCAATTTTCCCTCATCCTGCCGCTATTTGATTGTCGAACTCGTTCCTGAGAAAGGTAAAATTTTAACCTTTGTCGACACCGGCACAATTTAAAAGGTATACATTTAAATGATCGTGATAATTTTGTGAAAACTTGTGAAAACTCGCTAATACTGAAGGACATTAAAAATAGAAACTTGGAACACATTTTTTTTCAAACTATTTTATTATATTTTTCGAAATAAGTTATGAACCAATTTTCGTAAATTTGATACCATACAATGCCCCGCGAGCTCATGCATCTTTTGACATGACCGCCTTTCGTCTACCTTTATAACTTTCCGAAATATAACCGAATCTTACTCTCCGCAGTAACTGATCAGATAATTATTCAATGAAAAGGGCATTTGCACAGGCCACAGTTTTCCACCGATTCCAAAATTTTTTTTTTTAAATGGTAGACAATCTATTTGCCTCGGAATTTCTTTTTAATTTTTTGGATCATAGCTTTCGTTTTTGAAATAATCAACATTTTATTTGAAAAATCGGTAAATTTCGTCCTTTTTTTTCAACATTTTCAATTTTTCGAAAAAAGTTACAGACCCGATTTTAGAAAAATTGGTATCATATAAGGCACCACAAACCCTTGCATCTTTTGACACCACTACTTTTCGTTTGCCATCATAAATTTTGGAAAGCTTATTACAAAGTATCGGACAACTTAGATGAAAAAAATACATAAGTGTAGATAGCCGTCTATAAGTTTCTATTAATAATATAAATATTGAAGCGTTAAAAACATTCGTTAAAAACAATTGTTTATATGTTTTTTTTGTTATAAAAATGACCGTCCCTCAGTTTCTTGCGTATTCTTCTGGGAGGCACCAACATTTTATTGAATACGCTTTTGTGGTGATGCTTTTTCCACAAAGTAATATATTCAATTTTATGACGTATTCCTCTTAAAATACATAACAATACATAACTACGAAATAAAGATATTTGATTCGATTTGAAGAAAAATTGCCCGGAACTGAAAGTACTTTTTTCTGTGGTTTTTTTTTGTGCACAAAATTAAGGCCTTATGCTCACGTTTCGAACGATGAATACAAACATCAAAAAAGTCTAAGCAACACATACAAATTTCTATTTTACAATGTGTTTTCGGATTAAATCCTTAGTATTTTCTTATTTATATTATTTTTTAACGCTTTTTTGATATTAAACAACAATTGTTTTTTTATATTTATTTATTAATAATCTTAACAATAATTACGAGTAAGTACGAGTAAATACAAAGTAAGGTGCCTAATCAACTAAACTTAAACTAAAATTAAATGGTTGTACAGAAATTGCATAAATTAATACAAAGTGTGGAGAACTTGCTTGCACCGATTATTCATAGAATCGATGAGACTGTTAATGTTATCCTCACCTCAGTCTTTCAGTATTTCCAGGACGACGGTACACTCTTACCCTTCTAGTATCAGGCTTGAACCCAAATCGAGACTCATCGCAAAATAAAATTTTATCCCATTGTTCCCGGGTACATGTAATGTGTTCCCTACATCATTCATTTCGAGGAGACCGATTCCCGTGACGTATCGGTGAGCACCTAATACTAGATTTTTTTTACAACCAGCCAGTATGTCATTTAGATCAAAAAAGTTTACATAGGTATTATCTACTTGGTAAGAAATGATATAATAATTGATTAGTAATTTAAAATAATATGTGTTGCTTAGACTTATTTGATGTGTATGCGTAATTTTTTTGTTTTATTCCTTACAGTCCTTGAAAAGGTTTTAGGAAAAAAAATGAAGACAATTACAAAGAAAACTCGAGAAATTCGGATAAACAGCAAAATTGTGATTTTTGTATGCGCTCTCATAAATAATCGTTTTAATTTTGCGAAAGCAGCAAGCCAAAAAAACTAAAAAAAACTAAACGGTCATATTTTTCAATGATTGATGCTCTTTCTCTAAAACATAAAATAAATTAAATCGATGGATATTTTAATCTGTTTAAAAAACCTAAAAAATGTTTGAAATGTACAAATCTATACTTAATATTATAAAGCTGAAGAGTTTGTTTGTTTGTTTGTTTGTTTGTTTGTTTGTTTGAACGCGCAAATCTCAGGAACTACTGGTTCAAATTGAAAAATTATAGTTGTGTTGGATAGTCCATTTATCGAGGAAGGTTATAGGCTATACTACATCACGCTACGACCAATAGGAGTGGAGCATCAATGAAAAATGTTGCAAAAACGGGAAAAATTATTCCTTTTGAGAGCTTCCGTCGCGCGCGCCGCGTAAACGGTTGATGTTAACCAAAAATCATGTACTACGGAATTGTTTCCCTTTAAAAGTTCTAACCAAAAGTCCGCAACAGCACATGTGTATCTTTTAAGGTTAACTTACTACAACCTTTTTTATGACAATCAAATTTGTTCTAACATTATGTACTATTTGCGAAGATGTTTTTTAAACGTAATATTAATCCTTATCAAATTAAATACGTTAGTTCTCTTAAGCATTTCATGCATATTATAATTTCCCTTTACACCACACAATTTAAATTAATATCTTAGCAGTTTTTATCGAAATATGAAAACTATAGCGGGAGAAAATAAATTCGCTGTCCGCCTCCGTTCGTTAAATTTTTACTTCCAAACCACGCAATAGATTTTGATACGGTTTTCAGTAATATCTTATTTTCTTATTATCTTATAATCTATTAATCTATATAATAGAAATACTTATTATAAAGCTGAAGAGTTTGTTTGTTTGTTTGTTTGAATGCGCTAATCTCTGAAACTACCAGTCGGAATTGAAATTTTTTTTTTGCCTTTGATAGCCTGAATCTAGCGGAGGGTTATAAGCTATATATATGAAAACGAACTGTCTGTCTATTCGAGCAAATAGGTTTCGGCCAAAACAGCTTAACCGATTTTGATGAAACTTTACACATATGGAAAGGATGTAGTCAAAAGTGACATACAGAACTTTTTGTATGTCTGTCTGTACGTCCATCTGTCTAAACCAATTTTAATGGAACATCACAAGTATGAAAAGAAGGTCGTCAAAACTAACAAATGTTACTTTTTGTCCATCTGTCTGTCTGTACGTGTAAGGTCGTCAAAACTAACAAATGTTACTTTTTGTCCGTCTGTCTGTCTGTACGTGTATCTGTCTATTTGAGCTAATCTCCAAAACGGCTAAACAGATTTTAAGGAAACTTTGCAGACGGGAAAGAAGGTTGTCAAGAGATTTGACATTAGCTACTTTTTATCTATCAACTACTACAGCCAAAACTACTAAGTCTAGGAAGCTTAAATTTGGAACATAGGTTTATTTTATAACGTGAGCATTAAGTTAAGAAAGGCTTTTTTAGAAATTTCAAACTTAAAGATGGGAATGGAGGGACTCAAATAATGACGTGTTTCAGGGTTTTTAGATTTCCACATTTTAAGGGTGGGAAACGGGAGATGAAAAATTGTATCGGTTTTTTTAAAGGGTGGAAGGGGAATGAAGATTGAAAGTTTGAATGGGTGTAACCAAAATTGGTTCCAGCAAAAAGTACGTATAAATAAACCATCTCGAACGTTAATAGTACCTATAACAGGAATTCGTAGTCTACGCAAGCGAAGCTGCGGGCGGTCGCTAGTTATATATCTGATAGCTACTTGTTGGGGTAAAAGTAAAACTTACATACATACATATATATACATATACTCATGCCTGCTTCCCATTGGGGTAGGCAGAGACTACAGATTTCCACTTAGTGCGATCCTGGCATATCTCTTTCGCCTCATCAACACTCATCACTCTTTTCATGCACGCTATCCGGCTACTCTGGACTTGACCCTATTCCAGTACGTCCCCAATCTGATTTCTGTACATTCGTCTAGGGCAACCGTTTCTAACCCTACCATGCACCTTCACACGGTAAATTTCTTTCGTCAGTCTTCTTTCATCCATCCTCTCCATTAAATTCTTAATTTTTAATACTTTTTTTACTTAATACGATTTATTTAAATATCTCTTTTGTCTATTTAACTTTTGATTGACCATTTTTTGTGCTTTCATATTTCAAGCCATTTATACCTGCAATAAATGGTGTTTCGGTTCTTATTTTTATTAAATTACTTATAGTCAAGTTAAGAAAAGGAAGCAACGTAAGGCAGTTGATATGTTTAAAGACTTTGTATTTATTTTTAATAAAAAAGCATAATTATAATAACTTCGATTATTCGATTCGATTATTTTTGTTGCCACAGTTTGCGCTTCTGTTGTTGTCGCCTGTCACAGAGTGGCTGCCGGTGTAGAGTCAGCCGTGTGTCTGAAAAGCTCCAAATATATAGACATAATAGTGTTCGCAGTGGAGACGATGAGCCCATGGTCCGTAGATGCTGTTGAGTTCTCGCGTGAAATTGGCGCAAGGCTCCGATTGGCGTCGGGTGACCCTCTGTGCAAAGATTTTGTTCACAGGATCAGCCTAGCCATTCAGCGCGGGAACGCAGCCAGCGGTCTCGGCACACTGCGCTCGTCATTTGAAAAACCATTTTGATTTATTGTTGACGCCCGAGTATTCATTCCCTTCCCGTAAATTTCATCCAGCGCATAAGAATACTTTTTCGATATTGCAAAAAACCGACGCTTAACAAAAGGCTAGCAAGAAAGTCGGTCGACCATATGCGTTCCCAACTGATATCCAGTAAGTGAAACTTTCTTTATTTTGGGTGTCGACAAAACAAAAATATCGTTTGTCAAAAGGTTTTATTCTTTTCTTAATTTATTGTATGCTCGAAATAAACTCTAGATCGATTCAAACCAGACCCTCGCAGGTCAAGCCATTTATTATTTTACCGTTCTACCGATCTTTGCAAATTAATACCTTAGTTTCCGGGTTTATTTTCGACTACTTTTTTAGGTGTCTCATCCTTATAAATATAGCAAAATAGCGAACAAGAAATTACATTAAAATACATTTAGAGTACATTAAAAAATATCGCTCAATACTTCTATGAGAGATGTCACATGCACGATTCCTTTCAATCAATAATGCACAACTTTTTGTGTTAACAACACACTGATAGTCTATATGCTGCACTGGAAGGATAACTAGTTTACGTAACTTAGTGAATATAAAAGTTTGTTATTATACTTGTATTTGAAGACTTATTGGTTATTTCTCTCTTGCAACTTTTTGATAAGAAGCGAACAATGCTAATAACTTATTGGTCGTGCGAGCTATCACACTTGTTTCACGGCATAGCACGACTATGGCTGTCATTCGATATGTTCACATTTTGCATCAGGTCGCTGCGATTTGTTTGTGTATGGAAATACTGTTTTAAAGAAACGCTATTTGAAAATAACAGCCAACTACAGCATGTTCTCGCTGTTATTGTTTTATTTTCTATTTAACTAGCGACCCGCCCTGGCTTCGCACGGGTAGCACAACTAATCATGCTTACCTTACTCCCAGTCGGTTTGACTTTTTCCAACGTCAGACTGTATGTCTCGTAAAAAGTAAAGGATAAAAAATGGTTATTGTGGGTTCTCCCTAAGAGATAGACATATACCATTTCGGACTTTTTGTTTGTACCTTTTTAAGGTGTACAATACTGTAGTACATTATTTTGATCTATCTCGTAGGATTCAGCCAGCGTTTGCAATGTAAGCGCAAAAAAAAATGTTTATTTACATCACATTAGCAACCTCTAAAATTATCAGTGTTTCTCTATTATGTTATGCATGTTATATACATGTTAACCTTCCTCTTGAATCACTCTATGTATTAAAAAAACCCGCATCCAAATTCGTTGCGTAGTTTTAAAGATCTAAGCATGCATAGGGACAGACAGCGGGAAGCGACTTCGTTTTATACTATGTAGTGATACATTTAAATCGATGATTTTATAGAATAATGATAGTGACCACATAAAAACTGCTTTTCATGTTATTTCGATGGTTTAAGTGGTATTGGTCAAAAGAAGTGCCTCATACACTATTTTCTTCTAATTCAAGTGTCTTTCGTTATTATCAATAATATAGGAATGTAAAGAACGATCACTTACTCCGTACATTGTTTTATTATATCTCAAAGGGATTAGGCAACGTTTTCGATGAAACTTTCAAGTTGGCTTGATTTTTTCCAACATCTTTAACAATCGTCATATTTCAACCAATTTACACAAAACATTAATAAATTATACACACAAACTTTCCTCTTGAATCACTCTGGCCATTGGTGATAACTGTATGAATATTCGTTAGGTGTTTTTTGAGTTTGTCGACAAATATTTTTACTTTTTTTCAGGTGGATTTTGTGACGATCAAATACAAGTGTTTGCGGTGAGACATACAAACATTTTGCTTTTATAGTTCTAAATTGTATACCGTATAGTACCTATATTATAGATTTTTTTAAATTTTGTTTTTTTTTTTCAATTTTTAGTTAGAAGTAACTGGAAATTATTTGTATTTAGTATGAATAGGACTTCTAAACGCATAGCTCATATGAGGCACCACCGTTTGGAGAATACTTTCGACTATTTACAGTATTATACCCCAACTCCTAATCGTTAAGAAGTACTGTAGCTTCCATCATCAGGTTAACAGCGTGAGATAATGGCGCAAACACTTTGATAACTAAAAATGCACAGATCTTGCAGTCCTCGCAACCTTCGGTTTCATTGAAAATGAACCTACCCAAATCCGATTTTAACAGATTATCTTATTTTATTGCCGCGAAATCGTGGCATTGCCAAGTAATAGTGGTTTTGCCACGAAAACGTGGCACTATTATTTTCAACTCTTTAAACTCAGAAATAAATCAACGAAAAAAAATATTTTCGTTTGTTCAACATATTTGAAACATTTAGGTCTGCAGTCTCTGATATCCTTAAACGTTTTGAACTCGATAATGAAGCATTCGAAAGAATACAGGCCGAAAGGCGATGACCGTAAGGTTAACAACTTCCCGATCGTCCATAAATTCTAACATGTGATGTCAAATTTCTTGTTCGATTTCCAACCGATTTCCAAAATTTTGGTCTCAAACTGTAGCTACTAACGCCTTCTAACTTTTTCTGTAACACTTCAAAACGATGCGACGAATAACCTCTGAAATATAGTAACATATATCCGCAAACACCAGCGATCGACTAAAAAATCTCGTCTTTCGGAAATAATTTCTCTTACAATTACCAACCGATTTCCAAATACTTGGTCTCAAACTAAAGTTACGTTAATGGCCAAGATAATACTTTTTTTGATTTTCCATATCTGTCCCCGATCTTGAAATATTTTGGATTTAGTAAAAAAAAATCCGAAAAAATCCCGATTTTTTTTTCATTTTCCAATTTTTTACAAAAATTACTAAACCGATTTCCAAAATTTTAGTGTCATAAGATGCGCAACTGAATTCTTGATTTTTTACTACCTTAAAATCTTGGCTAGATCTCATACTCTCAGAGTTATGGCCAAATATGCGTCTCCCGTGAAATGGATTTGATAGTCATTTTCAATGACAAAAAGTAGAGTTTAAACACACAAGGAGTGCATCACAATCCTGAATGGTGACGATGGGACTACCTCGGCAGTCTTTTCAAACAAAAAATCCACAGATCTTGCAGTTCCCGCAACCATTGGTTTCATTGAAAATGAACCTACTCAAATCCGATTTTCACAGATTATTTTATTTTGACGAAATCGTGGCATTGCCATTGTAGCTACCGACGCCTTCTAACCTTTTGTATAACACTTCGAAGCGACACGACGAATAATCTCTGAAATATAGTAACTTATATCCGCAAACACTAGCGATCGACCAAAAAAGCTCATCTTTCGGAAATAATTTCTCTTACAATTACCAACCGATTTCCAAAAACTTGGTCTCAAACCGTAGCTACGTAAATGGCCGAGATACTATTTTTTTAATTTTCGATATCGGTCCCCGTTCTCAAAATATTTTAAATTTAGGAAAAAAAAAATCCGAAAAAATCCCGATTTTTTACATTTTCCAATTTTATTCGAAAACTACTAAACCGATTTCCAAAATTTTGGTGTCATACGATGCGCAACTAAATTATTAATCTTTTAAGACCTTAAAATTTTAGCTAGACTCCATACCCTTGGAGTTATGGCTAAAAACGCGTCTCCCGTGAAATGGATTTCATAGTCATTTTCAATGACAAAAGTATTTTCCAAATAGCATAAAAATATTAAAAAAAACATACACTCGAATTAAAAACATTCCCTTTTTTGAAATGGGTTAAAACTATACGAAAATTAACAATCTCTAAAACTACTGAACTAAAAGTTATGAATAAGTACAGATTATGGAGCCTTGCTTATATTTTACAGGATAAACTAAAAGGAGAAAAGGAGGGGCAAATTATAAAATTACAAATGTCAAGTGCATCATTCAACTTAGGTAGGTACAGAATGAAAGGGTCTGCTGTGAGAAACACAAATTTACTTCATAAATATCATTTTAATCATTAAAATAATATTAAATATTAAAGAAAATACACGAAAATCGAGCATATCTCCCTTTTATTTAAAAATAAATACGAAACATAGAGCCTTACTTGTTGCTTAAAGGAAAACCTGAAAAAATCCTAAGTTTTTAGATTTGCGCGGGAAACAGAAAATACACATGTAGAGAAAATTCTTGAACCAATATTTAAATTTTAAATGGTTATTAAAATTATATCTGATTACAATGAATAAAGTTTTAGAGTTACCCGTCAAAATATCATGTTTTTTTTTCTAGTTACGAATTTCCTAGGGGGGTGATTCTAGTAACCCGTCAAAATATCATTTTTTTTTCTATTTACGAATTTCCTAGGGGGGTGATTCACTTGACTTTATGCCTCATGAGACATTGTCGATGAAATTCAATATTTTTCTAGCGAAAACGTAATTCTGTATTCTCAAAAGCCATATATAACATTACAAATTTCTAGAATTTAGAGAATAAGACATACCAACTTTCATGGTACAAAATTACGTTTTGACTAGAAACAAAATAAGCTCAGAAAATAAGTTTCATTGAAATTTTCTCATGAGTCTAAAAGTCGGGTGGTACGAGAATCAACCCCCTGATATTTATGAAAATTCGTCTGACGTTGAAATCAGAGTTAAAATTGTCCCTGTGAAGTCATCTGGAATATTGAGCTCATGCGCTGCTTTCCACAATAAAAAACTAAATAAAAAAAATTTATATAAGGTTATTACGTCAAATTAAATTGTAATCCTCATGAATCAATAGAAATTTTATGACGTTTTCTAGTCTTAGATAATGCAAATAGTAAACATCTGTCCAGATGACGCGACAGGGATATTTAATTGATAATTTTTTGGAACAAAATTACTAAAAAAATAACTGATTTAATATTTTAAGAGGTACATAAGTATGAATTGGTGTATATTTTCCGAAAAAAAATATATATATATAAAAACTATGTGCAAAAAATTTTGTACCCAGCTCATTGGTCTAGTGGTTATTATGGTATCTTACTACAAAGGAATCGGGTTCAAATCCTACCCCAAATTTGAGTCAAAACAAAAAACAGAACCCTCTCCACGCCATACCGCAATTAACTGGTTTTTTTTAATATCGGAAAACAAACCTAAAATGTGAAAATGTCTCAACCACGAATTATTTGAATATGGTTGTTGTGAATATTTCCAATCAATCCCACTAAAAATGTGATTGAAATACTCTGTGGCTACTGGCGGCTATTTTGACTGTCTGTGTAAAATAACTTATATTAAAGAGACTTTTGGACAGAATGGATTGGTTTGGTCTTGGATTTTAACAGTTATTAAGAAAAATCTAAAGTTCCATCACATTTAGTGGCGACCGTGACTAATATAGAATACCTACATACAAAGATGGATTTTAAGAAGCTGACAAGGGAGCGTGATCAAGTACGACGTACCTTTAACCGGCACGAAAAGATCGCGTCTTCTCATGTAGACTTAGAGTTCCTAAGAGAAAAAGTGGATACACTGGTATTATTGAACAAAAATATACAAGACATAATGCTGGACTCCGAGGAATTTGACCAAACAACTTACGAAAACGAATGTGAAGAATGTGACAGTTTTCAACGAAAGTGGCTTCATGTGAAATCAAGACTGCAGGAAAAGGGCAAAAAAGATGATATTAAACAAGAGAGTGAAACAAAAAAGCTTAATCTCAACTTACCCAAATTAGAGATCCGCAAGTTTGACGACAACCCTAAATCATGGTTAACATTTTGGGGTCAATTCAAGAAGATCCATGAAGAAAAAAGTATGGATGCAGAAACAAAGTTCCAGTATTTACTGCAAGCAATGACTCAAGACAGCAAAGCGAGAAGCCTTGTTGGTAGTTACCCACCCACAGAAGAAAATTATCCAAAAGTCATTAAATTACTTAAAGACCGTTTTGCGAAAGATGAGACACTTATTGAAATTTATGTACGGGAACTGTTGAAACTTGTAAGCTGCAGGGATCAGGTGACACTGGATGTATTGTATGACCGAATTGTTACAAATTTACAAATATTAGAATCATTAAGCATTGTCAAAGATAAATATGAATGTATTTTGCTTCCGATGATAGAATCTACATTACCAGAGAGCACCTTACTATTGTGGAGTAAAGTTCCACGTAAAGAGGGGGAATCGAAACTTAACAACTTGTTACAGTTTTTACTGACCGAAGTTGAGGCTGAACGAAGGGTTCAATTAGCTAAAACAAATTTCTTAAGCAGCTCTTCAACCCAGAATGTGCCAATTCCAACTGCAGCGTGCCTGGTGGCTGAGACTAAACAGGTAAAGGAGACGTCCAGTGCTAACCAATCTACTAAACAAGGTAAGGAAAATTGTTATTTCTGTGATAGATTTCATAGTACTTTGGAATGTGGTAAAGCAAATTCTTTAAATTTAGAAGAGAAAAAAAATGCAATAAAAAGAAAAGGTGGATGTTACATATGTTTGAGAAAGGGACATCTAGCCAAGAATTGTAAAACATTTGTTAAGTGCATGTGTTGTAGTAGACGACATTTATTGATACTGTGTCCCACTTTACATGAACAGACCTGTGAACAGAAAAAACAAGAGGTTGTAAGTAATTTGAATACTAAAAACACTACAACCTTGTTACAAACCCTTATTGTCAAAGTTTCAGGCAAAGACCGTGAAATAAAAGTAAGAGTGTTACTTGATTCTGGTTCACAGCGAACATATGTGACAACTAAGTTAGCAGAAAAACTTGGACTACAGGTAATAAGAAGCGAGAATCTTAACCACTCACTTTTTGGCGGTGTCAAAAAGGCTACACGAACACATAGAGTTTTTGAATTTCAAGTAAGTAATCTTGACAATACTTATTCCATTAAGATGACAGGCCTTGAACAAGATATACTTTGTGGTGAGTTGCCTAAAATACAAGATGCGAGGGTAATACAGAGGCTCCGAAATCAACATATCCACTTGACTGATACTTATGAAAGTTTGACTACCGTGATGAACATAGATATACTTATAGGTTCAGACTACCTAGGCTCCATATTAGGTGATGGTCTCGTGCATGTTGGTGATAATCTTGTGGCTGTTAATACAAAGCTTGGGTGGACATTGCAAGGCCCAATACAAATGTCACATCCAATATTCAATAACATAGTCTATACAAATTTTGTTTCAACAGTACTCGACACAGATAACTCATTAGAATTTTTATGGAATGTGGAAACTCTAGGCATTAAAGATCCATATAATAAGGAAGTGAATGATATTATGCTTAACATTTCAGTGAATGAAAAAGGACGCTATGAAGTGAACATGGTCTGGAAAGAAGAGCCAAAACTGGAAAACAACTATCATCAGGTAGAGAAAAGATTATGGTCCACTACTAAGAAACTAGAAAATATAAAGAAGCTAGATGGTTATCATGCTGTATTTAGAGACTGGGAAAATGAAGGAATTATAGAAGTGGTACAAAACGATAACAAAGATGAAGGTCACTACTTACCTCACCATGCAGTTATTAAACTAGAGAGTGCTACAACAAAGATCAGACCCGTCTTTGATGCTTCATGCAAGGACATAAACCAGAGATCCTTAAGTTCCTATATTGAGAAAGGAACTAACCTCATTGAAATCATTCCGAAATTATTGATGCTATTTAGAGCTGGCAAATACGGTGTCATATCAGACATAAAGAAAGCCTTCTTACAAATCGCTGTGTCACCAATGGATCGTAAGTACCTAAAACTATTATGGTGGAAGAATCCTCAAACCAAAAAAGAAATAGTTACTTATCAGCATGCACGTGTACCTTTTGGAGTGGCATGCAGTCCGTTTCTCTTGGCTGCTACTGTAAACTACCACCTAGAAAGACACACAGAAATGTATCCAGATACAGCAAAAAGATTGAAAGAATCGTTTTATGTAGATAATTCTGTAGCCAGTTTTCAGACTAAAAAAGAAGTTCAAAAATTCATAAAAGAAGCATCAGAATTAATGAAAAAAGGAAAATTTGAATTAAGAGGCTGGATGACAAACTTAGAAGAAGAAGAAAAAGAACAAGAAGTAGCATCAGTATTAGGAGTACAGTGGAACAGAAATACCGATGAATTAAGTTGCAATTTAAACTTGAAAACTGTACCTAACAACATTACTAAGAGAGACTTACTATCAATCACTCAACAAATATTTGATCCGATAGGTTTCCTGTGCCCCGTTGCACTAATCCCAAAACTCATCATCCAGAAAGCATGGTTATTAAAAACAGGATGGGATGAAAAGATTCCTACAGAGTTAGAAAAAGAGTACAAGGATTGGATACGCACCATTGACTGTCTTCAACATTGTACAATACCACGACGTCTTTCAAAATTCCCACTACATAACTGCAAGACAACAGTACACATATTCATTGATGCAAGTAAGGATGCATATGCAGGTTGCATTTTTCTACGTACAGAGCACAAAGGTCAGGTGATAGTACGACTTATCACAGCGAAGAGCAGAGTTTCACCAATCAAAAGACAGATGACACTGCCAAGACTAGAGTTAATGGGAGCTCTCATAGCTTCTAGATTATACAATGAAGTCGTAGCTTCAAACCTGCTGTCCACATTCAAGGAATACAAAGTATACTGCTGGACTGATTCAGCGGTGGTCCTGGCGTGGCTACAGAGACAAGACAACTGGAAAACCTTTGTAACGAATAGAGTAAAAGAAATTTATGCCAACACTAACAAAGAGGACTGGCATCATTTACCTGGTATGTACAATCCCGCTGACTTACCATCACGCGGCTGCAGCCCGAAGACACTACTAGAAACAAAATGGTGGATGGGCCCTCAGTGGCTATATCTGGAGAACGAAAAATGGCCAAAGTCAATAATAAATAACACTGATAAGCAAGAAGAAATTATTAGTAGTGAACAAAATAAAAATATAGTAGTGAATGTGGACATAGTTACAAAAAACTTCAGCAGTAACCTGTTATATTTCAACCAGTATAATAAGATAATAAGATTAGTTGCAAGAATATTAAGATTAAGCCCTAGAATTAGAAAAACCTTCAATATAAACTCTAAACACATCAGTTTTGAAGAATACAGTCATGCTGAAGAGACACTAATTAAATTAATACAGCAAGAAAACTATGCAGAAAATAAAAATATACTAAAGAAGCTTATAACCACAAAAGAAAAAGGAATCATAAAAATTAAAACAAGGCTAGAATACAGCGGAGAAGAAAAAGATTTTATAAACCCAATTTTACTACCAGGGAAGAATGAAATAGTACAGAGAATGGTTCAACAAAAACATAGAAAGATGAATCATGCTGGAATTCAAACTTTGATATCTACATTAAGAAACTCTTATTGGATTACAGGAGTTAGAAAGCTGGTAAAGGATACTGTATCGAAATGTATTATCTGCAAGCGATACAAAGCTAAACATTACGTAGTTCCAGAACCACCTCTACCTGCAGATCGTATTAAAACCACAGCCCCTTTTGAAGTTACAGGAATAGATCTAGCAGGGCCGTTATTCTTGAAAAATAATCAAAAATGTTGGATAGTTTTGTACACATGCGCAGTTTACAGAGCCATACACCTAGAGCTTACAGACTCTCTTTCTACAAACAGCTTCCTCATGACATTAAGAAGATTCATTGCAAGACGTGGCAGACCAAGAATTATCTATACAGACAACGGAACCAATTTTGTTGGTGCTAGTAACTTGCTTCGAGACGTAAACTGGCAGGAAGTCGAAGAAGCTACTAATTGTTATAAAATATTGTGGAAATTCTCCATACCAGCTGCTCCGTGGTGGGGAGGATGGTGGGAGCGTTTGATTAGAGTAGTCAAAGAAATGCTGCGC
Organism: Luffia ferchaultella; assembly: GCA_949709985.1. Classification (NCBI taxonomy): domain Eukaryota; kingdom Metazoa; phylum Arthropoda; class Insecta; order Lepidoptera; family Psychidae; genus Luffia; species Luffia ferchaultella. The sequence continues at coordinate 18,462,819 of OX453261.1, forward strand.
AGAATACTCGGCAAATCATCCGTAGACTGGATTGAACTGTCGACTATATTATGTGACTGTGAAAGTGTGATCAATAGCAGACCGCTGACATATGTAGAGATGGGCGATATTAGACCACTTACACCAATGCTATTTTTACAGAGCTTACCAACAGGAGAAACACCAGATCTAGACCAAATTGATGAGACAAATGTACATGTTCGTTATAAGTATCTACAACAACTGCGAGAAGATTTTAGAAAAAGGTTCAAAAGTGAATATCTATCTCTACTCATAAGCAAAGGAAAGGAAAACAAAAGAGAACCAAAAATAGGGGAAATGGTACTTGTGGAGACAGAAGGAAGTAGACTACACAGGCCTTTAGGTGTAATTAAGGAGATTTACCCAGGTAAAGACGGCTTTATGAGAGTAGCAAAAGTTCAAACCGCATCAGGAATCAAGGTAAGAGCTTATCAAAAATTATACCCACTTGAACTCTCTACAGTCCCACAGCTATTGTTGGACAGCATCCCTACAACCAGTACAGCTGATCTGCAACAGCAATCAGGTAATGAACAGAGTTCAGCTGCACCTGTCCCTTTGGCGGCAACTACTAGGTCAGGTCGTGCAATAAAAATACCTTTTAGATTTATGCAATGATTTTATTTATTTGTGTCTATTTTGCACCTGATTGTATGATGCTCTCTGATGTACTGTTATGTTTTTATGTTAACTGAAATTAATTTTAAGCTATAATTTCATGTAGACAGTTTAATTTAAGTTTTGGAACCGATTGGTGTAATAATTTGATTTTGGATTGTTGTTCTTTAAGTACTTACTAAGAAATGCATGTTTACTTTTGTTAGAATATATATATATAGAAATATTTAACTGTGTTGAATTGTAACTCAGGCAAGATATACATATAAGTTGACGTGTACAAATTTGCCCTCGGGAGTGTTGTGAATATTTCCAATCAATCCCACTAAAAATGTGATTGAAATACTCTGTGGCTACTGGCGGCCATTTTGACTGTCTGTGTAAAATAATTTATAATAAAGAGACTTTTGGACAGAATGGATTGGTTTGGTCTTGGATTTTAACAGTTATTAAGAAAAATCTAAAGTTCCATCACATTTAGTGGCGACCGTGACTAATATAGAATACCTACATACAAAGATGGATTTTAAGAAGCTGACAAGGGAGCGTGATCAAGTACGACGTACCTTTAACCGGCACGAAAAGATCGCGTCTTCTCATGTAGACTTAGAGTTCCTAAGAGAAAAAGTGGATACACTGGTATTATTGAACAAAAATATACAAGACATAATGCTGGACTCCGAGGAATTTGACCAAACAACTTACGAAAACGAATGTGAAGAATGTGACAGTTTTCAACGAAAGTGGCTTCATGTGAAATCAAGACTGCAGGAAAAGGGCAAAAAAGATGATATTAAACAAGAGAGTGAAACAAAAAAGCTTAATCTCAACTTACCCAAATTAGAGATCCGCAAGTTTGACGACAACCCTAAATCATGGTTAACATTTTGGGGTCAATTCAAGAAGATCCATGAAGAAAAAAGTATGGATGCAGAAACAAAGTTCCAGTATTTACTGCAAGCAATGACTCAAGACAGCAAAGCGAGAAGCCTTGTTGGTAGTTACCCACCCACAGAAGAAAATTATCCAAAAGTCATTAAATTACTTAAAGACCGTTTTGCGAAAGATGAGACACTTATTGAAATTTATGTACGGGAACTGTTGAAACTTGTAAGCTGCAGGGATCAGGTGACACTGGATGTATTGTATGACCGAATTGTTACAAATTTACAAATATTAGAATCATTAAGCATTGTCAAAGATAAATATGAATGTATTTTGCTTCCGATGATAGAATCTACATTACCAGAGAGCACCTTACTATTGTGGAGTAAAGTTCCACGTAAAGAGGGGGAATCGAAACTTAACAACTTGTTACAGTTTTTACTGACCGAAGTTGAGGCTGAACGAAGGGTTCAATTAGCTAAAACAAATTTCTTAAGCAGCTCTTCAACCCAGAATGTGCCAATTCCAACTGCAGCGTGCCTGGTGGCTGAGACTAAACAGGTAAAGGAGACGTCCAGTGCTAACCAATCTACTAAACAAGGTAAGGAAAATTGTTATTTCTGTGATAGATTTCATAGTACTTTGGAATGTGGTAAAGCAAATTCTTTAAATTTAGAAGAGAAAAAAAATGCAATAAAAAGAAAAGGTGGATGTTACATATGTTTGAGAAAGGGACATCTAGCCAAGAATTGTAAAACATTTGTTAAGTGCATGTGTTGTAGTAGACGACATTTATTGATACTGTGTCCCACTTTACATGAACAGACCTGTGAACAGAAAAAACAAGAGGTTGTAAGTAATTTGAATACTAAAAACACTACAACCTTGTTACAAACCCTTATTGTCAAAGTTTCAGGCAAAGACCGTGAAATAAAAGTAAGAGTGTTACTTGATTCTGGTTCACAGCGAACATATGTGACAACTAAGTTAGCAGAAAAACTTGGACTACAGGTAATAAGAAGCGAGAATCTTAACCACTCACTTTTTGGCGGTGTCAAAAAGGCTACACGAACACATAGAGTTTTTGAATTTCAAGTAAGTAATCTTGACAATACTTATTCCATTAAGATGACAGGCCTTGAACAAGATATACTTTGTGGTGAGTTGCCTAAAATACAAGATGCGAGGGTAATACAGAGGCTCCGAAATCAACATATCCACTTGACTGATACTTATGAAAGTTTGACTACCGTGATGAACATAGATATACTTATAGGTTCAGACTACCTAGGCTCCATATTAGGTGATGGTCTCGTGCATGTTGGTGATAATCTTGTGGCTGTTAATACAAAGCTTGGGTGGACATTGCAAGGCCCAATACAAATGTCACATCCAATATTCAATAACATAGTCTATACAAATTTTGTTTCAACAGTACTCGACACAGATAACTCATTAGAATTTTTATGGAATGTGGAAACTCTAGGCATTAAAGATCCATATAATAAGGAAGTGAATGATATTATGCTTAACATTTCAGTGAATGAAAAAGGACGCTATGAAGTGAACATGGTCTGGAAAGAAGAGCCAAAACTGGAAAACAACTATCATCAGGTAGAGAAAAGATTATGGTCCACTACTAAGAAACTAGAAAATATAAAGAAGCTAGATGGTTATCATGCTGTATTTAGAGACTGGGAAAATGAAGGAATTATAGAAGTGGTACAAAACGATAACAAAGATGAAGGTCACTACTTACCTCACCATGCAGTTATTAAACTAGAGAGTGCTACAACAAAGATCAGACCCGTCTTTGATGCTTCATGCAAGGACATAAACCAGAGATCCTTAAGTTCCTATATTGAGAAAGGAACTAACCTCATTGAAATCATTCCGAAATTATTGATGCTATTTAGAGCTGGCAAATACGGTGTCATATCAGACATAAAGAAAGCCTTCTTACAAATCGCTGTGTCACCAATGGATCGTAAGTACCTAAAACTATTATGGTGGAAGAATCCTCAAACCAAAAAAGAAATAGTTACTTATCAGCATGCACGTGTACCTTTTGGAGTGGCATGCAGTCCGTTTCTCTTGGCCGCTACTGTAAACTACCACCTAGAAAGACACACAGAAATGTATCCAGATACAGCAAAAAGATTGAAAGAATCGTTTTATGTAGATAATTCTGTAGCCAGTTTTCAGACTAAAAAAGAAGTTCAAAAATTCATAAAAGAAGCATCAGAATTAATGAAAAAAGGAAAATTTGAATTAAGAGGCTGGATGACAAACTTAGAAGAAGAAGAAAAAGAACAAGAAGTAGCATCAGTATTAGGAGTACAGTGGAACAGAAATACCGATGAATTAAGTTGCAATTTAAACTTGAAAACTGTACCTAACAACATTACTAAGAGAGACTTACTATCAATCACTCAACAAATATTTGATCCGATAGGTTTCCTGTGCCCCGTTGCACTAATCCCAAAACTCATCATCCAGAAAGCATGGTTATTAAAAACAGGATGGGATGAAAAGATTCCTACAGAGTTAGAAAAAGAGTACAAGGATTGGATACGCACCATTGACTGTCTTCAACATTGTACAATACCACGACGTCTTTCAAAATTCCCACTACATAACTGCAAGACAACAGTACACATATTCATTGATGCAAGTAAGGATGCATATGCAGGTTGCATTTTTCTACGTACAGAGCACAAAGGTCAGGTGATAGTACGACTTATCACAGCGAAGAGCAGAGTTTCACCAATCAAAAGACAGATGACACTGCCAAGACTAGAGTTAATGGGAGCTCTCATAGCTTCTAGATTATACAATGAAGTCGTAGCTTCAAACCTGCTGTCCACATTCAAGGAATACAAAGTATACTGCTGGACTGATTCAGCGGTGGTCCTGGCGTGGCTACAGAGACAAGACAACTGGAAAACCTTTGTAACGAATAGAGTAAAAGAAATTTATGCCAACACTAACAAAGAGGACTGGCATCATTTACCTGGTATGTACAATCCCGCTGACTTACCATCACGCGGCTGCAGCCCGAAGACACTACTAGAAACAAAATGGTGGATGGGCCCTCAGTGGCTATATCTGGAGAACGAAAAATGGCCAAAGTCAATAATAAATAACACTGATAAGCAAGAAGAAATTATTAGTAGTGAACAAAATAAAAATATAGTAGTGAATGTGGACATAGTTACAAAAAACTTCAGCAGTAACCTGTTATATTTCAACCAGTATAATAAGATAATAAGATTAGTTGCAAGAATATTAAGATTAAGCCCTAGAATTAGAAAAACCTTCAATATAAACTCTAAACACATCAGTTTTGAAGAATACAGTCATGCTGAAGAGACACTAATTAAATTAATACAGCAAGAAAACTATGCAGAAAATAAAAATATACTAAAGAAGCTTATAACCACAAAAGAAAAAGGAATCATAAAAATTAAAACAAGGCTAGAATACAGCGGAGAAGAAAAAGATTTTATAAACCCAATTTTACTACCAGGGAAGAATGAAATAGTACAGAGAATGGTTCAACAAAAACATAGAAAGATGAATCATGCTGGAATTCAAACTTTGATATCTACATTAAGAAACTCTTATTGGATTACAGGAGTTAGAAAGCTGGTAAAGGATACTGTATCGAAATGTATTATCTGCAAGCGATACAAAGCTAAACATTACGTAGTTCCAGAACCACCTCTACCTGCAGATCGTATTAAAACCACAGCCCCTTTTGAAGTTACAGGAATAGATCTAGCAGGGCCGTTATTCTTGAAAAATAATCAAAAATGTTGGATAGTTTTGTACACATGCGCAGTTTACAGAGCCATACACCTAGAGCTTACAGACTCTCTTTCTACAAACAGCTTCCTCATGACATTAAGAAGATTCATTGCAAGACGTGGCAGACCAAGAATTATCTATACAGACAACGGAACCAATTTTGTTGGTGCTAGTAACTTGCTTCGAGACGTAAACTGGCAGGAAGTCGAAGAAGCTACTAATTGTTATAAAATATTGTGGAAATTCTCCATACCAGCTGCTCCGTGGTGGGGAGGATGGTGGGAGCGTTTGATTAGAGTAGTCAAAGAAATGCTGCGCAGAATACTCGGCAAATCATCCGTAGACTGGATTGAACTGTCGACTATATTATGTGACTGTGAAAGTGTGATCAATAGCAGACCGCTGACATATGTAGAGATGGGCGATATTAGACCACTTACACCAATGCTATTTTTACAGAGCTTACCAACAGGAGAAACACCAGATCTAGACCAAATTGATGAGACAAATGTACATGTTCGTTATAAGTATCTACAACAACTGCGAGAAGATTTTAGAAAAAGGTTCAAAAGTGAATATCTATCTCTACTCATAAGCAAAGGAAAGGAAAACAAAAGAGAACCAAAAATAGGGGAATTGGTACTTGTGGAGACAGAAGGAAGTAGACTACACAGGCCTTTAGGTGTAATTAAGGAGATTTACCCAGGTAAAGACGGCTTTATGAGAGTAGCAAAAGTTCAAACCGCATCAGGAATCAAGGTAAGAGCTTATCAAAAATTATACCCACTTGAACTCTCTACAGTCCCACAGCTATTGTTGGACAGCATCCCTACAACCAGTACAGCTGATCTGCAACAGCAATCAGGTAATGAACAGAGTTCAGCTGCACCTGTCCCTTTGGCGGCAACTACTAGGTCAGGTCGTGCAATAAAAATACCTTTTAGATTTATGCAATGATTTTATTTATTTGTGTCTATTTTGCACCTGATTGTATGATGCTCTCTGATGTACTGTTATGTTTTTATGTTAACTGAAATTAATTTTAAGCTATAATTTCATGTAGACAGTTTAATTTAAGTTTTGGAACCGATTGGTGTAATAATTTGATTTTGGATTGTTGTTCTTTAAGTACTTACTAAGAAATGCATGTTTACTTTTGTTAGAATATATATATATAGAAATATTTAACTGTGTTGAATTGTAACTCAGGCAAGATATACATATAAGTTGACGTGTACAAATTTGCCCTCGGGAGTGTTGTGAATATTTCCAATCAATCCCACTAAAAATGTGATTGAAATACTCTGTGGCTACTGGCGGCCATTTTGACTGTCTGTGTAAAATAATTTATAATAAAGAGACTTTTGGACAGAATGGATTGGTTTGGTCTTGGATTTTAACAGTTATTAAGAAAAATCTAAAGTTCCATCACATTTAGTGGCGACCGTGACTAATATAGAATACCTACATACAAAGATGGATTTTAAGAAGCTGACAAGGGAGCGTGATCAAGTACGACGTACCTTTAACCGGCACGAAAAGATCGCGTCTTCTCATGTAGACTTAGAGTTCCTAAGAGAAAAAGTGGATACACTGGTATTATTGAACAAAAATATACAAGACATAATGCTGGACTCCGAGGAATTTGACCAAACAACTTACGAAAACGAATGTGAAGAATGTGACAGTTTTCAACGAAAGTGGCTTCATGTGAAATCAAGACTGCAGGAAAAGGGCAAAAAAGATGATATTAAACAAGAGAGTGAAACAAAAAAGCTTAATCTCAACTTACCCAAATTAGAGATCCGCAAGTTTGACGACAACCCTAAATCATGGTTAACATTTTGGGGTCAATTCAAGAAGATCCATGAAGAAAAAAGTATGGATGCAGAAACAAAGTTCCAGTATTTACTGCAAGCAATGACTCAAGACAGCAAAGCGAGAAGCCTTGTTGGTAGTTACCCACCCACAGAAGAAAATTATCCAAAAGTCATTAAATTACTTAAAGACCGTTTTGCGAAAGATGAGACACTTATTGAAATTTATGTACGGGAACTGTTGAAACTTGTAAGCTGCAGGGATCAGGTGACACTGGATGTATTGTATGACCGAATTGTTACAAATTTACAAATATTAGAATCATTAAGCATTGTCAAAGATAAATATGAATGTATTTTGCTTCCGATGATAGAATCTACATTACCAGAGAGCACCTTACTATTGTGGAGTAAAGTTCCACGTAAAGAGGGGGAATCGAAACTTAACAACTTGTTACAGTTTTTACTGACCGAAGTTGAGGCTGAACGAAGGGTTCAATTAGCTAAAACAAATTTCTTAAGCAGCTCTTCAACCCAGAATGTGCCAATTCCAACTGCAGCGTGCCTGGTGGCTGAGACTAAACAGGTAAAGGAGACGTCCAGTGCTAACCAATCTACTAAACAAGGTAAGGAAAATTGTTATTTCTGTGATAGATTTCATAGTACTTTGGAATGTGGTAAAGCAAATTCTTTAAATTTAGAAGAGAAAAAAAATGCAATAAAAAGAAAAGGTGGATGTTACATATGTTTGAGAAAGGGACATCTAGCCAAGAATTGTAAAACATTTGTTAAGTGCATGTGTTGTAGTAGACGACATTTATTGATACTGTGTCCCACTTTACATGAACAGACCTGTGAACAGAAAAAACAAGAGGTTGTAAGTAATTTGAATACTAAAAACACTACAACCTTGTTACAAACCCTTATTGTCAAAGTTTCAGGCAAAGACCGTGAAATAAAAGTAAGAGTGTTACTTGATTCTGGTTCACAGCGAACATATGTGACAACTAAGTTAGCAGAAAAACTTGGACTACAGGTAATAAGAAGCGAGAATCTTAACCACTCACTTTTTGGCGGTGTCAAAAAGGCTACACGAACACATAGAGTTTTTGAATTTCAAGTAAGTAATCTTGACAATACTTATTCCATTAAGATGACAGGCCTTGAACAAGATATACTTTGTGGTGAGTTGCCTAAAATACAAGATGCGAGGGTAATACAGAGGCTCCGAAATCAACATATCCACTTGACTGATACTTATGAAAGTTTGACTACCGTGATGAACATAGATATACTTATAGGTTCAGACTACCTAGGCTCCATATTAGGTGATGGTCTCGTGCATGTTGGTGATAATCTTGTGGCTGTTAATACAAAGCTTGGGTGGACATTGCAAGGCCCAATACAAATGTCACATCCAATATTCAATAACATAGTCTATACAAATTTTGTTTCAACAGTACTCGACACAGATAACTCATTAGAATTTTTATGGAATGTGGAAACTCTAGGCATTAAAGATCCATATAATAAGGAAGTGAATGATATTATGCTTAACATTTCAGTGAATGAAAAAGGACGCTATGAAGTGAACATGGTCTGGAAAGAAGAGCCAAAACTGGAAAACAACTATCATCAGGTAGAGAAAAGATTATGGTCCACTACTAAGAAACTAGAAAATATAAAGAAGCTAGATGGTTATCATGCTGTATTTAGAGACTGGGAAAATGAAGGAATTATAGAAGTGGTACAAAACGATAACAAAGATGAAGGTCACTACTTACCTCACCATGCAGTTATTAAACTAGAGAGTGCTACAACAAAGATCAGACCCGTCTTTGATGCTTCATGCAAGGACATAAACCAGAGATCCTTAAGTTCCTATATTGAGAAAGGAACTAACCTCATTGAAATCATTCCGAAATTATTGATGCTATTTAGAGCTGGCAAATACGGTGTCATATCAGACATAAAGAAAGCCTTCTTACAAATCGCTGTGTCACCAATGGATCGTAAGTACTTAAAACTATTATGGTGGAAGAATCCTCAAACCAAAAAAGAAATAGTTACTTATCAGCATGCACGTGTACCTTTTGGAGTGGCATGCAGTCCGTTTCTCTTGGCCGCTACTGTAAACTACCACCTAGAAAGACACACAGAAATGTATCCAGATACAGCAAAAAGATTGAAAGAATCGTTTTATGTAGATAATTCTATAGCCAGTTTTCAGACTAAAAAAGAAGTTCAAAAATTCATAAAAGAAGCATCAGAATTAATGAAAAAAGGAAAATTTGAATTAAGAGGCTGGATGACAAACTTAGAAGAAGAAGAAAAAGAACAAGAAGTAGCATCAGTATTAGGAGTACAGTGGAACAGAAATACCGATGAATTAAGTTGCAATTTAAACTTGAAAACTGTACCTAACAACATTACTAAGAGAGACTTACTATCAATCACTCAACAAATATTTGATCCGATAGGTTTCCTGTGCCCCGTTGCACTAATCCCAAAACTCATCATCCAGAAAGCATGGTTATTAAAAACAGGATGGGATGAAAAGATTCCTACAGAGTTAGAAAAAGAGTACAAGGATTGGATACGCACCATTGACTGTCTTCAACATTGTACAATACCACGACGTCTTTCAAAATTCCCACTACATAACTGCAAGACAACAGTACACATATTCATTGATGCAAGTAAGGATGCATATGCAGGTTGCATTTTTCTACGTACAGAGCACAAAGGTCAGGTGATAGTACGACTTATCACAGCGAAGAGCAGAGTTTCACCAATCAAAAGACAGATGACACTGCCAAGACTAGAGTTAATGGGAGCTCTCATAGCTTCTAGATTATACAATGAAGTCGTAGCTTCAAACCTGCTGTCCACATTCAAGGAATACAAAGTATACTGCTGGACTGATTCAGCGGTGGTCCTGGCGTGGCTACAGAGACAAGACAACTGGAAAACCTTTGTAACGAATAGAGTAAAAGAAATTTATGCCAACACTAACAAAGAGGACTGGCATCATTTACCTGGTATGTACAATCCCGCTGACTTACCATCACGCGGCTGCAGCCCGAAGACACTACTAGAAACAAAATGGTGGATGGGCCCTCAGTGGCTATATCTGGAGAACGAAAAATGGCCAAAGTCAATAATAAATAACACTGATAAGCAAGAAGAAATTATTAGTAGTGAACAAAATAAAAATATAGTAGTGAATGTGGACATAGTTACAAAAAACTTCAGCAGTAACCTGTTATATTTCAACCAGTATAATAAGATAATAAGATTAGTTGCAAGAATATTAAGATTAAGCCTTAGAATTAGAAAAACCTTCAATATAAACTCTAAACACATCAGTTTTGAAGAATACAGTCATGCTGAAGAGACACTAATTAAATTAATACAGCAAGAAAACTATGCAGAAAATAAAAATATACTAAAGAAGCTTATAACCACAAAAGAAAAAGGAATCATAAAAATTAAAACAAGGCTAGAATACAGCGGAGAAGAAAAAGATTTTATAAACCCAATTTTACTACCAGGGAAGAATGAAATAGTACAGAGAATGGTTCAACAAAAACATAGAAAGATGAATCATGCTGGAATTCAAACTTTGATATCTACATTAAGAAACTCTTATTGGATTACAGGAGTTAGAAAGCTGGTAAAGGATACTGTATCGAAATGTATTATCTGCAAGCGATACAAAGCTAAACATTACGTAGTTCCAGAACCACCTCTACCTGCAGATCGTATTAAAACCACAGCCCCTTTTGAAGTTACAGGAATAGATCTAGCAGGGCCGTTATTCTTGAAAAATAATCAAAAATGTTGGATAGTTTTGTACACATGCGCAGTTTACAGAGCCATACACCTAGAGCTTACAGACTCTCTTTCTACAAACAGCTTCCTCATGACATTAAGAAGATTCATTGCAAGACGTGGCAGACCAAGAATTATCTATACAGACAACGGAACCAATTTTGTTGGTGCTAGTAACTTGCTTCGAGACGTAAACTGGCAGGAAGTCGAAGAAGCTACTAATTGTTATAAAATATTGTGGAAATTCTCCATACCAGCTGCTCCGTGGTGGGGAGGATGGTGGGAGCGTTTGATTAGAGTAGTCAAAGAAATGCTGCGCAGAATACTCGGCAAATCATCCGTAGACTGGATTGAACTGTCGACTATATTATGTGACTGTGAAAGTGTGATCAATAGCAGACCGCTGACATATGTAGAGATGGGCGATATTAGACCACTTACACCAATGCTATTTTTACAGAGCTTACCAACAGGAGAAACACCAGATCTAGACCAAATTGATGAGACAAATGTACATGTTCGTTATAAGTATCTACAACAACTGCGAGAAGATTTTAGAAAAAGGTTCAAAAGTGAATATCTATCTCTACTCATAAGCAAAGGAAAGGAAAACAAAAGAGAACCAAAAATAGGGGAATTGGTACTTGTGGAGACAGAAGGAAGTAGACTACACAGGCCTTTAGGTGTAATTAAGGAGATTTACCCAGGTAAAGACGGCTTTATGAGAGTAGCAAAAGTTCAAACCGCATCAGGAATCAAGGTAAGAGCTTATCAAAAATTATACCCACTTGAACTCTCTACAGTCCCACAGCTATTGTTGGACAGCATCCCTACAACCAGTACAGCTGATCTGCAACAGCAATCAGGTAATGAACAGAGTTCAGCTGCACCTGTCCCTTTGGCGGCAACTACTAGGTCAGGTCGTGCAATAAAAATACCTTTTAGATTTATGCAATGATTTTATTTATTTGTGTCTATTTTGCACCTGATTGTATGATGCTCTCTGATGTACTGTTATGTTTTTATGTTAACTGAAATTAATTTTAAGCTATAATTTCATGTAGACAGTTTAATTTAAGTTTTGGAACCGATTGGTGTAATAATTTGATTTTGGATTGTTGTTCTTTAAGTACTTACTAAGAAATGCATGTTTACTTTTGTTAGAATATATATATATAGAAATATTTAACTGTGTTGAATTGTAACTCAGGCAAGATATACATATAAGTTGACGTGTACAAATTTGCCCTCCGGAGTGTTGTGAATATTTCCAATCAATCCCACTAAAAATGTGATTGAAATACTCTGTGGCTACTGGCGGCCATTTTGACTGTCTGTGTAAAATAACTTATAATAAAGAGACTTTTGGACAGAATGGATTGGTTTGGTCTTGGATTTTAACAGTTATTAAGAAAAATCTAAAGTTCCATCACATTTAGTGGCGACCGTGACTAATATAGAATACCTACATACAAAGATGGATTTTAAGAAGCTGACAAGGGAGCGTGATCAAGTACGACGTACCTTTAACCGGCACGAAAAGATCGCGTCTTCTCATGTAGACTTAGAGTTCCTAAGAGAAAAAGTGGATACACTGGTATTATTGAACAAAAATATACAAGACATAATGCTGGACTCCGAGGAATTTGACCAAACAACTTACGAAAACGAATGTGAAGAATGTGACAGTTTTCAACGAAAGTGGCTTCATGTGAAATCAAGACTGCAGGAAAAGGGCAAAAAAGATGATATTAAACAAGAGAGTGAAACAAAAAAGCTTAATCTCAACTTACCCAAATTAGAGATCCGCAAGTTTGACGACAACCCTAAATCATGGTTAACATTTTGGGGTCAATTCAAGAAGATCCATGAAGAAAAAAGTATGGATGCAGAAACAAAGTTCCAGTATTTACTGCAAGCAATGACTCAAGACAGCAAAGCGAGAAGCCTTGTTGGTAGTTACCCACCCACAGAAGAAAATTATCCAAAAGTCATTAAATTACTTAAAGACCGTTTTGCGAAAGATGAGACACTTATTGAAATTTATGTACGGGAACTGTTGAAACTTGTAAGCTGCAGGGATCAGGTGACACTGGATGTATTGTATGACCGAATTGTTACAAATTTACAAATATTAGAATCATTAAGCATTGTCAAAGATAAATATGAATGTATTTTGCTTCCGATGATAGAATCTACATTACCAGAGAGCACCTTACTATTGTGGAGTAAAGTTCCACGTAAAGAGGGGGAATCGAAACTTAACAACTTGTTACAGTTTTTACTGACCGAAGTTGAGGCTGAACGAAGGGTTCAATTAGCTAAAACAAATTTCTTAAGCAGCTCTTCAACCCAGAATGTGCCAATTCCAACTGCAGCGTGCCTGGTGGCTGAGACTAAACAGGTAAAGGAGACGTCCAGTGCTAACCAATCTACTAAACAAGGTAAGGAAAATTGTTATTTCTGTGATAGATTTCATAGTACTTTGGAATGTGGTAAAGCAAATTCTTTAAATTTAGAAGAGAAAAAAAATGCAATAAAAAGAAAAGGTGGATGTTACATATGTTTGAGAAAGGGACATCTAGCCAAGAATTGTAAAACATTTGTTAAGTGCATGTGTTGTAGTAGACGACATTTATTGATACTGTGTCCCACTTTACATGAACAGACCTGTGAACAGAAAAAACAAGAGGTTGTAAGTAATTTGAATACTAAAAACACTACAACCTTGTTACAAACCCTTATTGTCAAAGTTTCAGGCAAAGACCGTGAAATAAAAGTAAGAGTGTTACTTGATTCTGGTTCACAGCGAACATATGTGACAACTAAGTTAGCAGAAAAACTTGGACTACAGGTAATAAGAAGCGAGAATCTTAACCACTCACTTTTTGGCGGTGTCAAAAAGGCTACACGAACACATAGAGTTTTTGAATTTCAAGTAAGTAATCTTGACAATACTTATTCCATTAAGATGACAGGCCTTGAACAAGATATACTTTGTGGTGAGTTGCCTAAAATACAAGATGCGAGGGTAATACAGAGGCTCCGAAATCAACATATCCACTTGACTGATACTTATGAAAGTTTGACTACCGTGATGAACATAGATATACTTATAGGTTCAGACTACCTAGGCTCCATATTAGGTGATGGTCTCGTGCATGTTGGTGATAATCTTGTGGCTGTTAATACAAAGCTTGGGTGGACATTGCAAGGCCCAATACAAATGTCACATCCAATATTCAATAACATAGTCTATACAAATTTTGTTTCAACAGTACTCGACACAGATAACTCATTAGAATTTTTATGGAATGTGGAAACTCTAGGCATTAAAGATCCATATAATAAGGAAGTGAATGATATTATGCTTAACATTTCAGTGAATGAAAAAGGACGCTATGAAGTGAACATGGTCTGGAAAGAAGAGCCAAAACTGGAAAACAACTATCATCAGGTAGAGAAAAGATTATGGTCCACTACTAAGAAACTAGAAAATATAAAGAAGCTAGATGGTTATCATGCTGTATTTAGAGACTGGGAAAATGAAGGAATTATAGAAGTGGTACAAAACGATAACAAAGATGAAGGTCACTACTTACCTCACCATGCAGTTATTAAACTAGAGAGTGCTACAACAAAGATCAGACCCGTCTTTGATGCTTCATGCAAGGACATAAACCAGAGATCCTTAAGTTCCTATATTGAGAAAGGAACTAACCTCATTGAAATCATTCCGAAATTATTGATGCTATTTAGAGCTGGCAAATACGGTGTCATATCAGACATAAAGAAAGCCTTCTTACAAATCGCTGTGTCACCAATGGATCGTAAGTACTTAAAACTATTATGGTGGAAGAATCCTCAAACCAAAAAAGAAATAGTTACTTATCAGCATGCACGTGTACCTTTTGGAGTGGCATGCAGTCCGTTTCTCTTGGCCGCTACTGTAAACTACCACCTAGAAAGACACACAGAAATGTATCCAGATACAGCAAAAAGATTGAAAGAATCGTTTTATGTAGATAATTCTGTAGCCAGTTTTCAGACTAAAAAAGAAGTTCAAAAATTCATAAAAGAAGCATCAGAATTAATGAAAAAAGGAAAATTTGAATTAAGAGGCTGGATGACAAACTTAGAAGAAGAAGAAAAAGAACAAGAAGTAGCATCAGTATTAGGAGTACAGTGGAACAGAAATACCGATGAATTAAGTTGCAATTTAAACTTGAAAACTGTACCTAACAACATTACTAAGAGAGACTTACTATCAATCACTCAACAAATATTTGATCCGATAGGTTTCCTGTGCCCCGTTGCACTAATCCCAAAACTCATCATCCAGAAAGCATGGTTATTAAAAACAGGATGGGATGAAAAGATTCCTACAGAGTTAGAAAAAGAGTACAAGGATTGGATACGCACCATTGACTGTCTTCAACATTGTACAATACCACGACGTCTTTCAAAATTCCCACTACATAACTGCAAGACAACAGTACACATATTCATTGATGCAAGTAAGGATGCATATGCAGGTTGCATTTTTCTACGTACAGAGCACAAAGGTCAGGTGATAGTACGACTTATCACAGCGAAGAGCAGAGTTTCACCAATCAAAAGACAGATGACACTGCCAAGACTAGAGTTAATGGGAGCTCTCATAGCTTCTAGATTATACAATGAAGTCGTAGCTTCAAACCTGCTGTCCACATTCAAGGAATACAAAGTATACTGCTGGACTGATTCAGCGGTGGTCCTGGCGTGGCTACAGAGACAAGACAACTGGAAAACCTTTGTAACGAATAGAGTAAAAGAAATTTATGCCAACACTAACAAAGAGGACTGGCATCATTTACCTGGTATGTACAATCCCGCTGACTTACCATCACGCGGCTGCAGCCCGAAGACACTACTAGAAACAAAATGGTGGATGGGCCCTCAGTGGCTATATCTGGAGAACGAAAAATGGCCAAAGTCAATAATAAATAACACTGATAAGCAAGAAGAAATTATTAGTAGTGAACAAAATAAAAATATAGTAGTGAATGTGGACATAGTTACAAAAAACTTCAGCAGTAACCTGTTATATTTCAACCAGTATAATAAGATAATAAGATTAGTTGCAAGAATATTAAGATTAAGCCCTAGAATTAGAAAAACCTTCAATATAAACTCTAAACACATCAGTTTTGAAGAATACAGTCATGCTGAAGAGACACTAATTAAATTAATACAGCAAGAAAACTATGCAGAAAATAAAAATATACTAAAGAAGCTTATAACCACAAAAGAAAAAGGAATCATAAAAATTAAAACAAGGCTAGAATACAGCGGAGAAGAAAAAGATTTTATAAACCCAATTTTACTACCAGGGAAGAATGAAATAGTACAGAGAATGGTTCAACAAAAACATAGAAAGATGAATCATGCTGGAATTCAAACTTTGATATCTACATTAAGAAACTCTTATTGGATTACAGGAGTTAGAAAGCTGGTAAAGGATACTGTATCGAAATGTATTATCTGCAAGCGATACAAAGCTAAACATTACGTAGTTCCAGAACCACCTCTACCTGCAGATCGTATTAAAACCACAGCCCCTTTTGAAGTTACAGGAATAGATCTAGCAGGGCCGTTATTCTTGAAAAATAATCAAAAATGTTGGATAGTTTTGTACACATGCGCAGTTTACAGAGCCATACACCTAGAGCTTACAGACTCTCTTTCTACAAACAGCTTCCTCATGACATTAAGAAGATTCATTGCAAGACGTGGCAGACCAAGAATTATCTATACAGACAACGGAACCAATTTTGTTGGTGCTAGTAACTTGCTTCGAGACGTAAACTGGCAGGAAGTCGAAGAAGCTACTAATTGTTATAAAATATTGTGGAAATTCTCCATACCAGCTGCTCCGTGGTGGGGAGGATGGTGGGAGCGTTTGATTAGAGTAGTCAAAGAAATGCTGCGCAGAATACTCGGCAAATCATCCGTAGACTGGATTGAACTGTCGACTATATTATGTGACTGTGAAAGTGTGATCAATAGCAGACCGCTGACATATGTAGAGATGGGCGATATTAGACCACTTACACCAATGCTATTTTTACAGAGCTTACCAACAGGAGAAACACCAGATCTAGACCAAATTGATGAGACAAATGTACATGTTCGTTATAAGTATCTACAACAACTGCGAGAAGATTTTAGAAAAAGGTTCAAAAGTGAATATCTATCTCTACTCATAAGCAAAGGAAAGGAAAACAAAAGAGAACCAAAAATAGGGGAATTGGTACTTGTGGAGACAGAAGGAAGTAGACTACACAGGCCTTTAGGTGTAATTAAGGAGATTTACCCAGGTAAAGACGGCTTTATGAGAGTAGCAAAAGTTCAAACCGCATCAGGAATCAAGGTAAGAGCTTATCAAAAATTATACCCACTTGAACTCTCTACAGTCCCACAGCTATTGTTGGACAGCATCCCTACAACCAGTACAGCTGATCTGCAACAGCAATCAGGTAATGAACAGAGTTCAGCTGCACCTGTCCCTTTGGCGGCAACTACTAGGTCAGGTCGTGCAATAAAAATACCTTTTAGATTTATGCAATGATTTTATTTATTTGTGTCTATTTTGCACCTGATTGTATGATGCTCTCTGATGTACTGTTATGTTTTTATGTTAACTGAAATTAATTTTAAGCTATAATTTCATGTAGACAGTTTAATTTAAGTTTTGGAACCGATTGGTGTAATAATTTGATTTTGGATTGTTGTTCTTTAAGTACTTACTAAGAAATGCATGTTTACTTTTGTTAGAATATATATATATAGAAATATTTAACTGTGTTGAATTGTAACTCAGGCAAGATATACATATAAGTTGACGTGTACAAATTTGCCCTCCGGAGTGTTGTGAATATTTCCAATCAATCCCACTAAAAATGTGATTGAAATACTCTGTGGCTACTGGCGGCCATTTTGACTGTCTGTGTAAAATAACTTATAATAAAGAGACTTTTGGACAGAATGGATTGGTTTGGTCTTGGATTTTAACAGTTATTAAGAAAAATCTAAAGTTCCATCACATTTAGTGGCGACCGTGACTAATATAGAATACCTACATACAAAGATGGATTTTAAGAAGCTGACAAGGGAGCGTGATCAAGTACGACGTACCTTTAACCGGCACGAAAAGATCGCGTCTTCTCATGTAGACTTAGAGTTCCTAAGAGAAAAAGTGGATACACTGGTATTATTGAACAAAAATATACAAGACATAATGCTGGACTCCGAGGAATTTGACCAAACAACTTACGAAAACGAATGTGAAGAATGTGACAGTTTTCAACGAAAGTGGCTTCATGTGAAATCAAGACTGCAGGAAAAGGGCAAAAAAGATGATATTAAACAAGAGAGTGAAACAAAAAAGCTTAATCTCAACTTACCCAAATTAGAGATCCGCAAGTTTGACGACAACCCTAAATCATGGTTAACATTTTGGGGTCAATTCAAGAAGATCCATGAAGAAAAAAGTATGGATGCAGAAACAAAGTTCCAGTATTTACTGCAAGCAATGACTCAAGACAGCAAAGCGAGAAGCCTTGTTGGTAGTTACCCACCCACAGAAGAAAATTATCCAAAAGTCATTAAATTACTTAAAGACCGTTTTGCGAAAGATGAGACACTTATTGAAATTTATGTACGGGAACTGTTGAAACTTGTAAGCTGCAGGGATCAGGTGACACTGGATGTATTGTATGACCGAATTGTTACAAATTTACAAATATTAGAATCATTAAGCATTGTCAAAGATAAATATGAATGTATTTTGCTTCCGATGATAGAATCTACATTACCAGAGAGCACCTTACTATTGTGGAGTAAAGTTCCACGTAAAGAGGGGGAATCGAAACTTAACAACTTGTTACAGTTTTTACTGACCGAAGTTGAGGCTGAACGAAGGGTTCAATTAGCTAAAACAAATTTCTTAAGCAGCTCTTCAACCCAGAATGTGCCAATTCCAACTGCAGCGTGCCTGGTGGCTGAGACTAAACAGGTAAAGGAGACGTCCAGTGCTAACCAATCTACTAAACAAGGTAAGGAAAATTGTTATTTCTGTGATAGATTTCATAGTACTTTGGAATGTGGTAAAGCAAATTCTTTAAATTTAGAAGAGAAAAAAAATGCAATAAAAAGAAAAGGTGGATGTTACATATGTTTGAGAAAGGGACATCTAGCCAAGAATTGTAAAACATTTGTTAAGTGCATGTGTTGTAGTAGACGACATTTATTGATACTGTGTCCCACTTTACATGAACAGACCTGTGAACAGAAAAAACAAGAGGTTGTAAGTAATTTGAATACTAAAAACACTACAACCTTGTTACAAACCCTTATTGTCAAAGTTTCAGGCAAAGACCGTGAAATAAAAGTAAGAGTGTTACTTGATTCTGGTTCACAGCGAACATATGTGACAACTAAGTTAGCAGAAAAACTTGGACTACAGGTAATAAGAAGCGAGAATCTTAACCACTCACTTTTTGGCGGTGTCAAAAAGGCTACACGAACACATAGAGTTTTTGAATTTCAAGTAAGTAATCTTGACAATACTTATTCCATTAAGATGACAGGCCTTGAACAAGATATACTTTGTGGTGAGTTGCCTAAAATACAAGATGCGAGGGTAATACAGAGGCTCCGAAATCAACATATCCACTTGACTGATACTTATGAAAGTTTGACTACCGTGATGAACATAGATATACTTATAGGTTCAGACTACCTAGGCTCCATATTAGGTGATGGTCTCGTGCATGTTGGTGATAATCTTGTGGCTGTTAATACAAAGCTTGGGTGGACATTGCAAGGCCCAATACAAATGTCACATCCAATATTCAATAACATAGTCTATACAAATTTTGTTTCAACAGTACTCGACACAGATAACTCATTAGAATTTTTATGGAATGTGGAAACTCTAGGCATTAAAGATCCATATAATAAGGAAGTGAATGATATTATGCTTAACATTTCAGTGAATGAAAAAGGACGCTATGAAGTGAACATGGTCTGGAAAGAAGAGCCAAAACTGGAAAACAACTATCATCAGGTAGAGAAAAGATTATGGTCCACTACTAAGAAACTAGAAAATATAAAGAAGCTAGATGGTTATCATGCTGTATTTAGAGACTGGGAAAATGAAGGAATTATAGAAGTGGTACAAAACGATAACAAAGATGAAGGTCACTACTTACCTCACCATGCAGTTATTAAACTAGAGAGTGCTACAACAAAGATCAGACCCGTCTTTGATGCTTCATGCAAGGACATAAACCAGAGATCCTTAAGTTCCTATATTGAGAAAGGAACTAACCTCATTGAAATCATTCCGAAATTATTGATGCTATTTAGAGCTGGCAAATACGGTGTCATATCAGACATAAAGAAAGCCTTCTTACAAATCGCTGTGTCACCAATGGATCGTAAGTACTTAAAACTATTATGGTGGAAGAATCCTCAAACCAAAAAAGAAATAGTTACTTATCAGCATGCACGTGTACCTTTTGGAGTGGCATGCAGTCCGTTTCTCTTGGCCGCTACTGTAAACTACCACCTAGAAAGACACACAGAAATGTATCCAGATACAGCAAAAAGATTGAAAGAATCGTTTTATGTAGATAATTCTGTAGCCAGTTTTCAGACTAAAAAAGAAGTTCAAAAATTCATAAAAGAAGCATCAGAATTAATGAAAAAAGGAAAATTTGAATTAAGAGGCTGGATGACAAACTTAGAAGAAGAAGAAAAAGAACAAGAAGTAGCATCAGTATTAGGAGTACAGTGGAACAGAAATACCGATGAATTAAGTTGCAATTTAAACTTGAAAACTGTACCTAACAACATTACTAAGAGAGACTTACTATCAATCACTCAACAAATATTTGATCCGATAGGTTTCCTGTGCCCCGTTGCACTAATCCCAAAACTCATCATCCAGAAAGCATGGTTATTAAAAACAGGATGGGATGAAAAGATTCCTACAGAGTTAGAAAAAGAGTACAAGGATTGGATACGCACCATTGACTGTCTTCAACATTGTACAATACCACGACGTCTTTCAAAATTCCCACTACATAACTGCAAGACAACAGTACACATATTCATTGATGCAAGTAAGGATGCATATGCAGGTTGCATTTTTCTACGTACAGAGCACAAAGGTCAGGTGATAGTACGACTTATCACAGCGAAGAGCAGAGTTTCACCAATCAAAAGACAGATGACACTGCCAAGACTAGAGTTAATGGGAGCTCTCATAGCTTCTAGATTATACAATGAAGTCGTAGCTTCAAACCTGCTGTCCACATTCAAGGAATACAAAGTATACTGCTGGACTGATTCAGCGGTGGTCCTGGCGTGGCTACAGAGACAAGACAACTGGAAAACCTTTGTAACGAATAGAGTAAAAGAAATTTATGCCAACACTAACAAAGAGGACTGGCATCATTTACCTGGTATGTACAATCCCGCTGACTTACCATCACGCGGCTGCAGCCCGAAGACACTACTAGAAACAAAATGGTGGATGGGCCCTCAGTGGCTATATCTGGAGAACGAAAAATGGCCAAAGTCAATAATAAATAACACTGATAAGCAAGAAGAAATTATTAGTAGTGAACAAAATAAAAATATAGTAGTGAATGTGGACATAGTTACAAAAAACTTCAGCAGTAACCTGTTATATTTCAACCAGTATAATAAGATAATAAGATTAGTTGCAAGAATATTAAGATTAAGCCTTAGAATTAGAAAAACCTTCAATATAAACTCTAAACACATCAGTTTTGAAGAATACAGTCATGCTGAAGAGACACTAATTAAATTAATACAGCAAGAAAACTATGCAGAAAATAAAAATATAC
Organism: Luffia ferchaultella; assembly: GCA_949709985.1. Taxonomy (NCBI): domain Eukaryota; kingdom Metazoa; phylum Arthropoda; class Insecta; order Lepidoptera; family Psychidae; genus Luffia; species Luffia ferchaultella. The sequence continues at coordinate 18,484,723 of OX453261.1, forward strand.
TAAAGAAGCTTATAACCACAAAAGAAAAAGGAATCATAAAAATTAAAACAAGGCTAGAATACAGCGGAGAAGAAAAAGATTTTATAAACCCAATTTTACTACCAGGGAAGAATGAAATAGTACAGAGAATGGTTCAACAAAAACATAGAAAGATGAATCATGCTGGAATTCAAACTTTGATATCTACATTAAGAAACTCTTATTGGATTACAGGAGTTAGAAAGCTGGTAAAGGATACTGTATCGAAATGTATTATCTGCAAGCGATACAAAGCTAAACATTACGTAGTTCCAGAACCACCTCTACCTGCAGATCGTATTAAAACCACAGCCCCTTTTGAAGTTACAGGAATAGATCTAGCAGGGCCGTTATTCTTGAAAAATAATCAAAAATGTTGGATAGTTTTGTACACATGCGCAGTTTACAGAGCCATACACCTAGAGCTTACAGACTCTCTTTCTACAAACAGCTTCCTCATGACATTAAGAAGATTCATTGCAAGACGTGGCAGACCAAGAATTATCTATACAGACAACGGAACCAATTTTGTTGGTGCTAGTAACTTGCTTCGAGACGTAAACTGGCAGGAAGTCGAAGAAGCTACTAATTGTTATAAAATATTGTGGAAATTCTCCATACCAGCTGCTCCGTGGTGGGGAGGATGGTGGGAGCGTTTGATTAGAGTAGTCAAAGAAATGCTGCGCAGAATACTCGGCAAATCATCCGTAGACTGGATTGAACTGTCGACTATATTATGTGACTGTGAAAGTGTGATCAATAGCAGACCGCTGACATATGTAGAGATGGGCGATATTAGACCACTTACACCAATGCTATTTTTACAGAGCTTACCAACAGGAGAAACACCAGATCTAGACCAAATTGATGAGACAAATGTACATGTTCGTTATAAGTATCTACAACAACTGCGAGAAGATTTTAGAAAAAGGTTCAAAAGTGAATATCTATCTCTACTCATAAGCAAAGGAAAGGAAAACAAAAGAGAACCAAAAATAGGGGAATTGGTACTTGTGGAGACAGAAGGAAGTAGACTACACAGGCCTTTAGGTGTAATTAAGGAGATTTACCCAGGTAAAGACGGCTTTATGAGAGTAGCAAAAGTTCAAACCGCATCAGGAATCAAGGTAAGAGCTTATCAAAAATTATACCCACTTGAACTCTCTACAGTCCCACAGCTATTGTTGGACAGCATCCCTACAACCAGTACAGCTGATCTGCAACAGCAATCAGGTAATGAACAGAGTTCAGCTGCACCTGTCCCTTTGGCGGCAACTACTAGGTCAGGTCGTGCAATAAAAATACCTTTTAGATTTATGCAATGATTTTATTTATTTGTGTCTATTTTGCACCTGATTGTATGATGCTCTCTGATGTACTGTTATGTTTTTATGTTAACTGAAATTAATTTTAAGCTATAATTTCATGTAGACAGTTTAATTTAAGTTTTGGAACCGATTGGTGTAATAATTTGATTTTGGATTGTTGTTCTTTAAGTACTTACTAAGAAATGCATGTTTACTTTTGTTAGAATATATATATATAGAAATATTTAACTGTGTTGAATTGTAACTCAGGCAAGATATACATATAAGTTGACGTGTACAAATTTGCCCTCGGGAGTGTTGTGAATATTTCCAATCAATCCCACTAAAAATGTGATTGAAATACTCTGTGGCTACTGGCGGCCATTTTGACTGTCTGTGTAAAATAACTTATAATAAAGAGACTTTTGGACAGAATGGATTGGTTTGGTCTTGGATTTTAACAGTTATTAAGAAAAATCTAAAGTTCCATCACATTTAGTGGCGACCGTGACTAATATAGAATACCTACATACAAAGATGGATTTTAAGAAGCTGACAAGGGAGCGTGATCAAGTACGACGTACCTTTAACCGGCACGAAAAGATCGCGTCTTCTCATGTAGACTTAGAGTTCCTAAGAGAAAAAGTGGATACACTGGTATTATTGAACAAAAATATACAAGACATAATGCTGGACTCCGAGGAATTTGACCAAACAACTTACGAAAACGAATGTGAAGAATGTGACAGTTTTCAACGAAAGTGGCTTCATGTGAAATCAAGACTGCAGGAAAAGGGCAAAAAAGATGATATTAAACAAGAGAGTGAAACAAAAAAGCTTAATCTCAACTTACCCAAATTAGAGATCCGCAAGTTTGACGACAACCCTAAATCATGGTTAACATTTTGGGGTCAATTCAAGAAGATCCATGAAGAAAAAAGTATGGATGCAGAAACAAAGTTCCAGTATTTACTGCAAGCAATGACTCAAGACAGCAAAGCGAGAAGCCTTGTTGGTAGTTACCCACCCACAGAAGAAAATTATCCAAAAGTCATTAAATTACTTAAAGACCGTTTTGCGAAAGATGAGACACTTATTGAAATTTATGTACGGGAACTGTTGAAACTTGTAAGCTGCAGGGATCAGGTGACACTGGATGTATTGTATGACCGAATTGTTACAAATTTACAAATATTAGAATCATTAAGCATTGTCAAAGATAAATATGAATGTATTTTGCTTCCGATGATAGAATCTACATTACCAGAGAGCACCTTACTATTGTGGAGTAAAGTTCCACGTAAAGAGGGGGAATCGAAACTTAACAACTTGTTACAGTTTTTACTGACCGAAGTTGAGGCTGAACGAAGGGTTCAATTAGCTAAAACAAATTTCTTAAGCAGCTCTTCAACCCAGAATGTGCCAATTCCAACTGCAGCGTGCCTGGTGGCTGAGACTAAACAGGTAAAGGAGACGTCCAGTGCTAACCAATCTACTAAACAAGGTAAGGAAAATTGTTATTTCTGTGATAGATTTCATAGTACTTTGGAATGTGGTAAAGCAAATTCTTTAAATTTAGAAGAGAAAAAAAATGCAATAAAAAGAAAAGGTGGATGTTACATATGTTTGAGAAAGGGACATCTAGCCAAGAATTGTAAAACATTTGTTAAGTGCATGTGTTGTAGTAGACGACATTTATTGATACTGTGTCCCACTTTACATGAACAGACCTGTGAACAGAAAAAACAAGAGGTTGTAAGTAATTTGAATACTAAAAACACTACAACCTTGTTACAAACCCTTATTGTCAAAGTTTCAGGCAAAGACCGTGAAATAAAAGTAAGAGTGTTACTTGATTCTGGTTCACAGCGAACATATGTGACAACTAAGTTAGCAGAAAAACTTGGACTACAGGTAATAAGAAGCGAGAATCTTAACCACTCACTTTTTGGCGGTGTCAAAAAGGCTACACGAACACATAGAGTTTTTGAATTTCAAGTAAGTAATCTTGACAATACTTATTCCATTAAGATGACAGGCCTTGAACAAGATATACTTTGTGGTGAGTTGCCTAAAATACAAGATGCGAGGGTAATACAGAGGCTCCGAAATCAACATATCCACTTGACTGATACTTATGAAAGTTTGACTACCGTGATGAACATAGATATACTTATAGGTTCAGACTACCTAGGCTCCATATTAGGTGATGGTCTCGTGCATGTTGGTGATAATCTTGTGGCTGTTAATACAAAGCTTGGGTGGACATTGCAAGGCCCAATACAAATGTCACATCCAATATTCAATAACATAGTCTATACAAATTTTGTTTCAACAGTACTCGACACAGATAACTCATTAGAATTTTTATGGAATGTGGAAACTCTAGGCATTAAAGATCCATATAATAAGGAAGTGAATGATATTATGCTTAACATTTCAGTGAATGAAAAAGGACGCTATGAAGTGAACATGGTCTGGAAAGAAGAGCCAAAACTGGAAAACAACTATCATCAGGTAGAGAAAAGATTATGGTCCACTACTAAGAAACTAGAAAATATAAAGAAGCTAGATGGTTATCATGCTGTATTTAGAGACTGGGAAAATGAAGGAATTATAGAAGTGGTACAAAACGATAACAAAGATGAAGGTCACTACTTACCTCACCATGCAGTTATTAAACTAGAGAGTGCTACAACAAAGATCAGACCCGTCTTTGATGCTTCATGCAAGGACATAAACCAGAGATCCTTAAGTTCCTATATTGAGAAAGGAACTAACCTCATTGAAATCATTCCGAAATTATTGATGCTATTTAGAGCTGGCAAATACGGTGTCATATCAGACATAAAGAAAGCCTTCTTACAAATCGCTGTGTCACCAATGGATCGTAAGTACTTAAAACTATTATGGTGGAAGAATCCTCAAACCAAAAAAGAAATAGTTACTTATCAGCATGCACGTGTACCTTTTGGAGTGGCATGCAGTCCGTTTCTCTTGGCCGCTACTGTAAACTACCACCTAGAAAGACACACAGAAATGTATCCAGATACAGCAAAAAGATTGAAAGAATCGTTTTATGTAGATAATTCTGTAGCCAGTTTTCAGACTAAAAAAGAAGTTCAAAAATTCATAAAAGAAGCATCAGAATTAATGAAAAAAGGAAAATTTGAATTAAGAGGCTGGATGACAAACTTAGAAGAAGAAGAAAAAGAACAAGAAGTAGCATCAGTATTAGGAGTACAGTGGAACAGAAATACCGATGAATTAAGTTGCAATTTAAACTTGAAAACTGAACCTAACAACATTACTAAGAGAGACTTACTATCAATCACTCAACAAATATTTGATCCGATAGGTTTCCTGTGCCCCGTTGCACTAATCCCAAAACTCATCATCCAGAAAGCATGGTTATTAAAAACAGGATGGGATGAAAAGATTCCTACAGAGTTAGAAAAAGAGTACAAGGATTGGATACGCACCATTGACTGTCTTCAACATTGTACAATACCACGACGTCTTTCAAAATTCCCACTACATAACTGCAAGACAACAGTACACATATTCATTGATGCAAGTAAGGATGCATATGCAGGTTGCATTTTTCTACGTACAGAGCACAAAGGTCAGGTGATAGTACGACTTATCACAGCGAAGAGCAGAGTTTCACCAATCAAAAGACAGATGACACTGCCAAGACTAGAGTTAATGGGAGCTCTCATAGCTTCTAGATTATACAATGAAGTCGTAGCTTCAAACCTGCTGTCCACATTCAAGGAATACAAAGTATACTGCTGGACTGATTCAGCGGTGGTCCTGGCGTGGCTACAGAGACAAGACAACTGGAAAACCTTTGTAACGAATAGAGTAAAAGAAATTTATGCCAACACTAACAAAGAGGACTGGCATCATTTACCTGGTATGTACAATCCCGCTGACTTACCATCACGCGGCTGCAGCCCGAAGACACTACTAGAAACAAAATGGTGGATGGGCCCTCAGTGGCTATATCTGGAGAACGAAAAATGGCCAAAGTCAATAATAAATAACACTGATAAGCAAGAAGAAATTATTAGTAGTGAACAAAATAAAAATATAGTAGTGAATGTGGACATAGTTACAAAAAACTTCAGCAGTAACCTGTTATATTTCAACCAGTATAATAAGATAATAAGATTAGTTGCAAGAATATTAAGATTAAGCCCTAGAATTAGAAAAACCTTCAATATAAACTCTAAACACATCAGTTTTGAAGAATACAGTCATGCTGAAGAGACACTAATTAAATTAATACAGCAAGAAAACTATGCAGAAAATAAAAATATACTAAAGAAGCTTATAACCACAAAAGAAAAAGGAATCATAAAAATTAAAACAAGGCTAGAATACAGCGGAGAAGAAAAAGATTTTATAAACCCAATTTTACTACCAGGGAAGAATGAAATAGTACAGAGAATGGTTCAACAAAAACATAGAAAGATGAATCATGCTGGAATTCAAACTTTGATATCTACATTAAGAAACTCTTATTGGATTACAGGAGTTAGAAAGCTGGTAAAGGATACTGTATCGAAATGTATTATCTGCAAGCGATACAAAGCTAAACATTACGTAGTTCCAGAACCACCTCTACCTGCAGATCGTATTAAAACCACAGCCCCTTTTGAAGTTACAGGAATAGATCTAGCAGGGCCGTTATTCTTGAAAAATAATCAAAAATGTTGGATAGTTTTGTACACATGCGCAGTTTACAGAGCCATACACCTAGAGCTTACAGACTCTCTTTCTACAAACAGCTTCCTCATGACATTAAGAAGATTCATTGCAAGACGTGGCAGACCAAGAATTATCTATACAGACAACGGAACCAATTTTGTTGGTGCTAGTAACTTGCTTCGAGACGTAAACTGGCAGGAAGTCGAAGAAGCTACTAATTGTTATAAAATATTGTGGAAATTCTCCATACCAGCTGCTCCGTGGTGGGGAGGATGGTGGGAGCGTTTGATTAGAGTAGTCAAAGAAATGCTGCGCAGAATACTCGGCAAATCATCCGTAGACTGGATTGAACTGTCGACTATATTATGTGACTGTGAAAGTGTGATCAATAGCAGACCGCTGACATATGTAGAGATGGGCGATATTAGACCACTTACACCAATGCTATTTTTACAGAGCTTACCAACAGGAGAAACACCAGATCTAGACCAAATTGATGAGACAAATGTACATGTTCGTTATAAGTATCTACAACAACTGCGAGAAGATTTTAGAAAAAGGTTCAAAAGTGAATATCTATCTCTACTCATAAGCAAAGGAAAGGAAAACAAAAGAGAACCAAAAATAGGGGAATTGGTACTTGTGGAGACAGAAGGAAGTAGACTACACAGGCCTTTAGGTGTAATTAAGGAGATTTACCCAGGTAAAGACGGCTTTATGAGAGTAGCAAAAGTTCAAACCGCATCAGGAATCAAGGTAAGAGCTTATCAAAAATTATACCCACTTGAACTCTCTACAGTCCCACAGCTATTGTTGGACAGCATCCCTACAACCAGTACAGCTGATCTGCAACAGCAATCAGGTAATGAACAGAGTTCAGCTGCACCTGTCCCTTTGGCGGCAACTACTAGGTCAGGTCGTGCAATAAAAATACCTTTTAGATTTATGCAATGATTTTATTTATTTGTGTCTATTTTGCACCTGATTGTATGATGCTCTCTGATGTACTGTTATGTTTTTATGTTAACTGAAATTAATTTTAAGCTATAATTTCATGTAGACAGTTTAATTTAAGTTTTGGAACCGATTGGTGTAATAATTTGATTTTGGATTGTTGTTCTTTAAGTACTTACTAAGAAATGCATGTTTACTTTTGTTAGAATATATATATATAGAAATATTTAACTGTGTTGAATTGTAACTCAGGCAAGATATACATATAAGTTGACGTGTACAAATTTGCCCTCGGGAGTGTTGTGAATATTTCCAATCAATCCCACTAAAAATGTGATTGAAATACTCTGTGGCTACTGGCGGCCATTTTGACTGTCTGTGTAAAATAACTTATAATAAAGAGACTTTTGGACAGAATGGATTGGTTTGGTCTTGGATTTTAACAGTTATTAAGAAAAATCTAAAGTTCCATCACAATGGTACTGTTATTATAAGATAAGCTTCACGGTGAAATCTAGGTTGCGTAAAGTGTTATTTGATGGACACGTGATTTTTCGTAAAAAACAGTGCATTAACACCGAAATGAAGATGTTGTATGAACCTCGAGCGACAATTAATGTAGTCCGTACATCTTTTTAGGGCTCACCCATAGGGTACGTTGGTACCGTGGGGGAAACATATTACTAAGCCTGCGTCGTTGTGCCCGTTACAAAGCTGTATTTTACTATAGCTGCTATAATTACAAATCACTACACATCATTAAATAAAGTCCCCGCCGCGTCTGTCTGTCTGTCTGTCTGAACGCGATAAACTCAAAAACTACCGAACGGATTGGCATATTGTTGACACCAATAGACAGAGTGATTCAAGAGAAAGGTTTACGTATATAATTTATTAATGTATTGTGCAAATTTGTTGAAATATGACGTATATTGTTGAAGAAGTCGGAAAAAAATCAAGCCGGCTGGAATCTTTCATTGAAAACGCTGCCTAATCCTTTTGAGATATAACAAAATAATGTATGGAGGAATTGTGTATCTTTTATAGGACTAAAGGAAAGTCTGCAATGGCATATGTCTATCTTTTATAGATAGCTTACTATTCCTATTTTTATGTTTAAAAAAAATGGTGTCATATGATGAGGTAATTGGAAAGCAATATATACGGATACAGTATTAATCCTTATCAAATTAAATACCTTATTTACCTTAAGCATTTAATGCTCATTATGATTGCCCTTTACACTATACAATTTAAATTAATATCTTAGGAGCTATCGCAAAATATAAATAAGTAGGTACTGAATTGTGGTGACGTTTACGATTAAATAAATAGACAATTTTTTTGTAAACTAGTCCACTTTTATTTCAAAAACCCTTTTCGTTTTTTATAGTACATACTTTTGCGGGAATTTAATTCTTTATTCGGGATTTTATTTCATAAGGAGCGAGATGATTGCACGTTGATTGGAGACTGGCAGCACTCAATCACAACAAAAAGAAAATAAAATTCTTTTGAAGTTTTGAGATTATATACGTATAGTTACTGAACGTATTTGTTTATTTATCATACTGACGACGACCTTTGACGACCGCTTAGTCTAGTGGGCAGCGACCCTGCCTGCGAAGTTGGAGGTCCCGGGTTCGAATCCCAGGTCGGGTCAGTATTTATATGATGAATATTAATACTGGCGCCGGGTCTTGGTTGTTATATGTATGTGGTGTCTTCCCTTGGTACCCAAAATACAAGCTAATGCTTAGTTTGGGACCTAGACGTTATTGTGATTGTGTGTGTTATTATTATATTATTGTCATTATACTTTGGGGTCGTATTTATGCAAGTAAAGCAAGGATGAAATGAAACTGGAATTCCTTATTGCTTATTTTAATTGTCTTAATATAGAAGCAAACTGAACGATAAAGTTTTTATTACGTAAGTTTGTTTTTTTGTCCGTGTAAACTATAGTCAAGGCGGCAACCGTTTTAAAGTAAATAAAACTCAGGGATTTTTTGGGGCTGTGCTTATTTATTTTTATTTTAAATAGGTTACCGTTTGCAATGGCATTAGAAATCTACCTACAAAAATTTTTAATACAAGAATCAAAAAAGAACTAATGAGAAAAAGTGTACTACAGTGGTAGGTAGTGCACAAGTGCACTACAGATAATCAACACCCAATACACCCACGTTCCGTTTCATTCACAGAATTATTGCTTTCACAAACAATTCAATTTATATGAAAGTTTTTTTTTTTATTTTCTGGCTTCTATTTTTTACAGTGATAAGTTAATTAAACTAAGTGATTTTTAAGCAATTTTTTGTATATTATTAATTTGTATAAAATAAATAAATAAAAATAAAAATAGTTTATTCACGTTAACATTTTTGTACATTTATATACAATGGCCAGAACCATCCCATTAAGCATATTAAATGCTTGTAGTAGGAGGTTCTGCTCTTCCCACAGGTAAATACATTTATTATGTATACAGAGAGGATATGATAAATGAAAATAAACTATTCATAACATTTTATACCAATAATGAAAACAAAATGAATATGCGTGTTTGTGTGTGCGCGTGCGTGTTTGTGTGTGTGTGTGTGTGTGAGGGTGAGGGTGCGTGTTTGTGTGAGTTATTTGTGCATTCATACAATTTTAAAGTTGGGTATATTCTTATCATTTATATTGTACTAAAAGCCTACATTGAATATTTGAATAATAGATCCTCTGTCTCACAATATCCAATTGTTTCAAGTTCTTTGATCAATGTTTTTTTGCATTCGTAGTATTGAAGGTTATGTATATTGTATTTGTTGTGTAGCTTATTATAGAGATAAGCAGAATGGGCTTGAAACTGACGCCTTGCAAAAAGGGTTCTACAAGGAGGAGTGGGAGCTACTTTACATTGTCTTCTACGTATTTGGACGTTAGGTGTGTAAGGTAAGATTTTATGTAATTTAAGTGTTGAATTGATAATATAAAGTTTTCTAACTGATAGTATTTTGAAATTTCGATATAATTCATCAGTAGGAAATCTATATGGTTTGAAGAACATTGTCCGTATCAGATATCTCTGAGCCCTTTCCGCTTCAAGGAATTTAGTTTTTGTGGCACTGCCCCATATACATATACAATAGCCTATAACTGATTGCGCCAGTGCAATATATATACGCTTTAAAAGGTCAGGAGAGGTGATGTGTCTTAGCTTTTTAAAAACCCATACAAACTTACGGATCCTATCATTTATACTGTCAATTTGCTGATGCCAAGATAGTCGGTAGTCTAGGATCACTCCAAGGTATTTTGTGGAACTAACGCTTTCAATAACATCACATCGGCAGTGTATCGTGTTAAGGAAGTCACAATAATGGAGTTTTAGTTTCAAGTTTGAGGGGGGAAGAGAACGTTGGCTGATAGCAAAGCAAATATAGTTTGTTTTTGCAATATTCAAGGTAAGGACGGCAGATTTAAGCCAGCTTGCAACCTTGCGAAGGCCACATTCGGCTACTTCAAAAACTGAGCTCCAAGAGGTACTATTAAAGACAATGGCCGTATCATCCGCATATGAGAATATATGTCCATTTTCAATTTTGAGGTTCGTTAGTTCATTAAGGTATATCAAGAACAATGTAGGACCCAAGACACTGCCTTGAGGCACACCGTATTCAATTTTAGAGTCAGAACTTATGTAACTGTCTATTTTTACTCTTTGGGATCGGTCCTGCAGGTAGTCAGTTAGAAGTTTTAATGGAGTACCCCTAATGCCTATCATTTCCATTTTTCGTACAAGGGTGGAGACGGAGACAGTATCGAAGGCTTTTTTCAAGTCTAAGAAGACTGTCAAACATTTTTCTCCACGGTCCAAATATTGCGTCACTAAGGAAGATAATCCTAAAATTGCGTCTTCTGTCGATTTTGTTTTTCTAAACCCGAATTGTGAGCTAGATAAAATATTAAATTTTTCAAGATAGGTAATTAGACGTGAATTGATTAGCCTTTCAATAATTTTTGAGATAATTGACAAAATCGAAATAGGTCTATAGTTATTAATGTCCCTTTTGTCACCACCCTTATAGACAGGTGAAATAACCGATTTTTTAAGTAATGTGGGGAATATACCTTTTTTGAAACAGAGGTTAGCAAGATGGCTTATAATGGGAACAACAATGGGTTTAACCATTTTTATAAATTTAGTCTGTATGCCGTCCCAGCCAGGTGCACTCTCAGATTTTAAGTTTAAAATAACTCCATCGACTTCCCCGGGGTCAGTCTCCATGAGACCGAATGAAGATAATTGTGATGCTGAGGTAGATATTGCGCATGCAGCCGGCTGTGGAGGGCCACTCAGAATGTCCTCCGCGAGTCGCTTTCCGACACTGGCGAAAAAGCTATTTACGTAATTAACCGATTCGATTGGTGAGTTTCGTATACTCAGTAATTCACCGCCACCAGCTTTAACTTTATTAAGGTGAGTTACTTCCTTAATGGATTTCCATAGAATTTTCGAATTTTTAGTATTACGTTTTAGTAGTTCAGTTTCATATTTACGTTTTAGTTTTTTAATCAATTTGTTACAGTAATTACGGTACCTTGTAAATGTTATTTTTAGTATTTCGTTATACGGATCAGACCTTAATTTTTGTTGCATTCTGTTTCTGTTCTTAATACAACGCAATATATAGTATAATTTGTATAGATTTCAAAAAACCGAGGTCCATTTTGACCATCAATGTTTACGAAGAAAATGTTGTTTTAATTTTGTTCGTTAATTTACCTTAATTTTTTTTAAATATGTTGTATTTCTATTTATTAGACTTATTATGAACAGTTAGTATTGACGAAATATACTTATTAAGTTAAACGATTTCTGAAGTTCAAAATAATTAAATATTATATTTGTTTTATTTAATGGATACGTTCGACTGTAGTACCTGCGCGACTTCGTGTGTAGCCAACTTCAAGCGGCATTTTCGGATAAATGGCGCGGTGGCGCGTATAGTATGTGTGCTTCACGAAAAGTTATTGCGCGGTGTTGTCTAATTGTGCAGTACCACGTGGTACCACTCTGGCATAGCAGTACCGCCATCTCACTCACACCACGGCTCCGCAATGAGATAGTATGATAAACAACACGCGCGACGTTGCCGCGTCGAAAGCTATGAGCTAAGCTCAGGAGCTAACAGTTGATTGCATTTGATGATAATTGACGATAGTCAAGTCAGCGAACAATTCCGAACGAAGTTCGAACAATTTATCGTTTTGTGAAGTGGAGTGTAATAAAAGTTAGGTATCCAAATAATTTTTTATAGGTACATAATTTGTATTATTTATAGGTACATAATTCAACATGGAAACAAAATACTTAGAGAACTGATTGAGTCGATGCTGCTAGTTTTGGAATAAAGCAAAGAATAAAGTTTACGTAAAATTATCGATAAAAAACTTTAAAAGGGAGGTCTATCACTTCTACTTATTATACAGGTGATGATTTTATAACATATTTATTATCTTCGAAGTTAGGGCTCGATTTTCATTTTTGATACGAATTCTAATTGCCAAAATAAAATTACTTGTTATTACATCGAGAATCTAAGCAATACTGAGCTATGGTGAATGATTTTATTTATAAATTGATTAATACTATAATTATTTATCTACTGCATAACAACTATGAATTATCTAAAACATCTAAGCATTAACTTTAAAATTACTGCAATTTTTAAGAGAAGTAATAAGTTAACAAAAGTTACCAACAAAAAAAAATGAAAACAAAATTAAAAAACATTTTCAAGTTTTTTTCTGTAATCTTACATCAATGTAATGTAGTTTGTTAGTTAGTAAATTCAGAATCTAGGCGCTCATCGCGCTCATTTACCATGGGTAACATTGTATATAAAAACACTAGCGACCGCCCGCAGCTTCGCTTGCGTAGACTACACATTTCTGTTTTAGGTAGTATTAACATTCGAAACGGTTTATACGTACTTTTTGCTGAAACTAATATTGGGTACACCCATTCAAACTTTCAGTCTTCATTCTCCCTACTCCTTAAGAAAACCGATACTCCCATACTTTTCACCTCCCGTTTCCCACCCTTAAAATGTGGAAATCCAGAAACCCTGAAACACGTCATTATTTATTTATGTTAAAATTTTTATGTTTCTAACTTTAAAAAACAAACACTCTCATACAAAGCCCTTCCGTCCCTTCCTCCTTAAATTTGAAATTTCCAAATATTCCTTTCTTAAAAAATTAATACGTTATAAAATAAACCTCTGTTTCAAATTTCAGCTTCCTAGACTTAGTAGTTTCGGCTTATTGGCTAAGTTGATAGATCAGTGAAGACAAACGACAGACAGATACAAAAAGTAGCTGATGTCACTCTTGACAACCTTCTTTCACGTCTGCAAAGTTTCATTAAAATCTGTTTAGCCATTTTGGAAATTAGCTCGAATAGACACATAGACGTACAGATAGACAGACGGACATAAAGTAGCGTATGTCACTTTTGACTACCTCCTTTTTATACCCGTGAAATTTCATTAAAATCGGTTTAACCGTTTTGGAGATTAGCTTGAATAGACAGATGGACGTACATACAGACATACAAAAAGTAGTTTATGTCATTTTTGACTACTTCCTTTCCACATCTGTGAAGTTTCATCAAAATCAGTTAAGCCGTTTTGAAGATTTGCTCGAATAGACAGACAGACATATAGTATTATTTTATACATATAGCCTATAGCCTTCCTCAATAAATAGACTATCCAACACAAAAAGAATTTTTCAATTCGAACCAGTAGTTCCTGAGATTTGCGCGTTCAAACAAACAAAGAAACAAACTCTCCAGCTTTATAATATTAGTATAGATTAGTATAGATCTGTCTATCTGAACCTCTGTCCAATTGTAATTACTTTGGGTGATGTAAGTTATGTTTTTAGGGTTGTAAACGAATGAAAATTACACCAAGTCATAATCATGTTAGAAGCATTTAGTATAAAACAAATTTCAGTAACCATAAAAACGTGAGACCAGCTGGGCTATTGAGTAAAGGAATCTTAGGTGCAAGTCCTGATACTCCTGATGGTAATACTGTTTATATTTTTTATAATAAAGTCCAAAACTATTATTATATTTATATTATAATAGATGATCGTGGGTGATATGTCTCACATACTATGTCATAATATATCCTTACTAATATTATAGACGCTAAAGTTTGTATGTACGGATGTTTGTTGCTCTTTCATGCAAAAACTACTGAATAGATTTTAATGAAACTTTAAAATAATATAGCTTATACATCGGAATAATGCATAAGTTATAATATATAAAGATACTAGCTTTCCGCCTGCGGCTCCGCTCGCGTGGACTACACAGTTGTATATTGATTTTAAAAAATTTATTACCTATTGAAAGCTACTTTATCAGCGAGTAACATGGGTTATATTTTATTTTCAAACTAGCTTTCCGCCTGCGGCTCCACTTTCGTGAACTACACGATTGTACCGGGACATTGATTTTTCGCATAGATATAGTTTATAAGCTGGAGAGTGACTAGGCTACTTTTTTTCCGGAAAAGAGGTGCCGGTACAACTATGTAGTCCACGCGAGCAGAGCCGCGGACTGAAAGCTAGTATGATATAATAATAATATGTGGAACATCTCACATACGGTCATCTAGTTCCAAACTAGACAGAGCTTGTATTATAAGTACTAAAGAAGTGATATACATACATAAATATATTTTTTATAATAGGTACTTATATGATTACACCCAAATTATAGTTTCTTAGGGTTCCGTACCCAAAGTGTATCAACGGGAATCCTATTACTAAGGCTCCCTGTCCGTCCGTACGTCTGTCATAGGGCTGTATCATCTAATCCATAATAGGTAGACACTTGAATTTTTTATAAACTATTAGCTCTTACAGCCGCTATTACAAATAATCAAAATAAAATAAAGTTAAAAATTAAAGGGGGCCTCATACAATAAACCTGTTTTTTATGATATTGTGATGTGACACGGAACCCTTAGTGTGCGAGTCCGACTGGTACTTGGCCGGTTTTTTGGGAGTAAAACTAGAGATATACATTTTCTGTTTATAGTATATATTCTAATAAAATATTTATAAACAAATTCTATTTTGTTAATATGTAACCCTCTCCGCGTTCCATCATTATTGATTTCAATTTTTTTTTTCAGGTATAACTGTGCAGTCGAGTTGAATAAACAATTTTCTTGTTTTACTAGCTTTCCGCCCGCGGGTTTCGCTCGCGTTGACTACACAGTTGTACCGGGACAATTAAAGGAATGAGACGCTCCAGAACATTGTAACACTTTCTAGAACATTCTGAAACTTAACTACCTAAGAAATCTCTATACCTAATTTCTTAAAAATCCATTAAGCCATTTTAGTATGAAGAATAGCTATCCCACAAGTCGGTCCCAAAATCAGTCAGCCGTTTTGTTGATTAACCGGAACAGACAGACATACTAACAGACACTGCGATTTTTTACCTGTATATAAAGAAAATAGCTTTTCACTTCTGACAACGCCCTCTTTATGTTCGCAAAATTTCAGTAAAATCAGATCAACCGTTTCGACGATTAGCCCTAACAAATAGACAGACAACTACACTGGCAAATAGTTACCTATATCGCTTTTGACAGTCTATATTAATGTTTGCAGAGCTTTATTAAAATTTTGAAAAGTTTAGTTCGAACATACATATAGATAGACAGACAAAGAAAAAGTAGCGTATGCATGCGTAGCGTATTCACGTCTGCGAATTTTCATTAAAATTGGTTTAAATGTTTTAGGGTATAGCTCGAACGGACAGAGAAATGGCCAGACAAACAAACAAAAAGTATTGAATGTCACTCGTGACAATCTTTTAATCACATCTGTGAAGTTTCATTGAAATTGGTTCGGCCGTTTCGGAGATCAGCTCAAACATACAGACGGACAGACAGACAAAAAGTAGCCTGTATCACCCATGATGATGCCCTCTGCACGTCTGCAAAGTTTCATTAAAATCGGTTCAGTCCTTTCGGAGATTAGCCAGAACAGACAGACAGATCGACAGACAGACAAAAAGTAGACTATGTCACCCCCGTTAATGTCCTCTGCACGTCTGCCAAGTTTCATTGAAATCGGTGCGGCCGTTTCGGAGATCAGCTCAAACATGCAGACAGACGGACAGAAAGACAGACAGACACTTCAATTTTATTAATATAGACTATATGCTTTTTATTTTATTTTTGTGAGAAAATAAACAACTTCAAAGTGTACTTCAATTTATTTGGTGCTGTATGGCATGTACGAAATATTATTATTACCTATACGTAAACTTTCAAGAGTGCAAGTTACGGACGCTGCAGTGCAATTCAGACGGTAAATCGAACGCCGGCTTTGCCCGCGACTGGTTTTAGCTCTAGGATGGTTTTGACTATGCAGAAGCCAAAAAATTGCAAAAAAAAAATTACACACAATCTTCCTTACATGGATGAGGTTTGCCTTGAAATAAAAGCGATTTCATTCTTATTTGACTAGATTAGATAAATTTTGATAAAATTGAGGCAAATCCCACACAGCGCCATCTAGTCCCAAACTAAGCAAGCTTTTATTATGGGTACCAGACAACTGATATACAAGCATATTTAAATATTCTTTATTATATATGCCCAGAAACACCCAGACACAGAAAAAATAGACATGTTCACCTTAGAATGTTTACGCACACGATGTTTATAGGTAATTCGACAGTTTAGTTCAACAAAACTCAGCCAAATATAGAATTTTGTCCAAAACTTTAGAGCCTTTGCCGAGATAAGCGAAATAAAACCTATATATAACAATAGGATATTTGACTACTATTAAGTATATTATAACCATCTAGAAAATATTAAAAGAGGCTTTACATGATAACAAAATGTAAATATAAAATGTAATTTTACATTTGGTTGGAGAATATGGAAATTGTAAGATTGCAGTATTGCCTTCTCTGTCTAACAGAACATTTCATACATTCATAACTTTGTTAATAATGATTTTTTTTTTAATTTCTTTCACAGTTATACTTATATTTAAAAAACTCTTTCATATAAAAAAAAAAATAAAAATAAATAGTAATCTAGCCTATTGCTCGTTTAAAGTACATAATTAGATATTATGTATACCTACTATTATACTATTTATTTTGAATCATTCTATAATACAATATGATTTAAAATAAATCGCATCGTCTTTCGCGTCAAACAAACGCGACGCTGCCGCGCCGCTGCTCGCTACAATTCGTTTATCTTCGGTTGTCCCCGCAAAACGCAAAACGGCGGCAACGGCTTCGTCTCCTCCCCTTCACCCC
The DNA here is from genome assembly GCA_949709985.1 of Luffia ferchaultella. Lineage (NCBI taxonomy): Eukaryota > Metazoa > Arthropoda > Insecta > Lepidoptera > Psychidae > Luffia > Luffia ferchaultella. The sequence goes on from OX453261.1 coordinate 18,502,087, forward strand.
TGCACCTGCGTCCAAAATCGCGTTGATTTGACCCATTAAGAAATTAGAATCAGGAATCAATCAGTGAGATATCGGACATCGCACAAAATTGATTGCGCTCCGTATTAATTAAGTGTTATACGATTTACATCTAATTATCAATGTGTATTAGTTTGATTTTGTGTTTATCTAATATGTTAACGTAGTAATGTACATTTTCACGACCATATTGCATTTACTGTAAAATCTACGGCCATGGACGTGATGAATGTAAAAAGTTATTACAAAAATCTAACACAACAGTGCCGTTTCCTAGTCCTAGTGATTTTAATCTAATATCTAGAATAAGTTGATATGGCTGCGACGCTGAGTGAGATTTTTACACAATGGATATACCTATCATGCCGCGAGTTCGTCGACCCCTAAAAATCAAACAGCTGATGTAACGTCCAGTGACCCTAGAGTAGATGTAAGTTAATTTTATTTAAATAATGGCGTAAATGAGGTACCTACCTACTTCTCATTCTTACTCTATAAAGGCCGCTATGCCATCCGATTTAAATTTTGTTTTAAACAATAATACTGTAGCGGACGGTACTGAGACATTTCCTTCCGAGTTGATTTCTGGCCGTAGTCATGTGAGTAGTAGGTACTTATTAGTGACAGACATACCGTATCGAGTTTCGATTCTCCGATTAACCCACCCGTTAAGGTGATGTATACCAACAACATTAGTCCACCTCTTAAGGCGATGCATACCGACAACATAGGTTTATTTTATAACGTTATCTGTTAAGAAAGGATTGTTTTTGGAAATTTAAAATTTAAAGAGGATAGAATGAAGGAATTTTGTTCTTTAAAGTAACATAAAAATTTTAATTACAGCTACTGAGCATAAATAAATAATGAAGTGTAGAAACGGGGAGCAAAAATTTGTATGGGAGTATCTTTTTAAACTAGGAACTTGAAAATTGGAATTGTAGCTACAAACTCATTATAAAAAAATAATGACGGGTTTTAGAGTTTCCACATTTTAAGGGGTATGGCGAATGGGGGATTGAAAGTTTGAATGGAAGTGAACAAAATTGGTTCCAGCAAAAAGTACGTAGGTACCTATACCATCTCGAACTTTAATAGTACCTACCTATAACAGGAATGTGTAGTCTACGCAAGCGATGCTGCGGGCTATCGTTAGTGTTTTATATATAGACGAATTTCGGATCTCCGTGCAGTACTTACAAACACCAATCTAAAGTCTATTATAGGTATATTCTGTGAAACAGTATAGGCTCGAGGGCAATGTATTTTACGCTCTATGTCATTACTTTCTCAAAATAAACCAATTTTATTGGGAAGAAGTTAATAAATAATTTGAATCATACATTGAAATATTTGTTTATTTCCATATAAAAACAAAATAAATTCCGATAGGTACGTAATAAAACAATATATTTCTTCATTCAATTCGGCTGCAAAGGCACGGTTTATACCTGAAAAAAAAAAGAAATCAATTATGGAAAAAAAACTAATAAGTGCGAGTTGGATAGGCGCAGAGGGTTTCGTACATGGATATTCGTAGAGATACCGTCTTGTGACAACAAAAATGTGATCAAAAATATACGCCATGTAGACCAAATATACACCACTTGAAGTTTTGAAATATTTGCAGTAGAATTCGCGTGACCCACATGTAAACTTCGTACTGGTAAAAGAAATAAAGATTTTGATTAATAACACTTGGGACATACGACAGAGTGCCGTCTAGTCCCAAACTATGCAAAGCTTGTATTATGGGTACCAAACAGTTTATATAGGTACTCAGATATTTTACATTCAGAAATGGGACTGATAGACATGTTCATGCTCAAAAATATTAGACATCGGGAGCCACCGCTTTGGTGGCAGGGGGAGAGGGAGGAAGAGCGTTTCTGCCGCGCTTCACTTTGAAGCATATTCTCCTTCAAAACTACAAGTACCTACTAGGTCAAGTGAGATATCATTTTCGGATAACTCAAGGACGAGGAATTCATTTTTAAAACAAATATTTAGCCCTTCCATATAGAAAAATAAAATTTTCAAGCAAAATTCACAAAATGTTTAGTTTTTTTTTTAAACAAGCGTCGTTTATTTTTAAATTACAAAAGATAAGCATACGCAAAAAATATGTTCTGAATGCTGCATTTACCAGGATTACAAATATGTAATTTTATTGGAATATTATGTTAAAAAAAAGATGAAAAAAAAATCTATAGACGCACGGGGCGAAGTTTGCCGTGGACGCGAAGTATTTAAATATTTATTTTTAATTTAGTCGAAAAGCGATTAGTGTTACCATAAGATATAAGATATAAGACATAAAATATTTTGTTTAGTTCCTTAATTAAGATATACCTACTCAAAATTAAGTTAAGTAAAAGACTGTTTGTCTCTAATAAATAAAAATAAAATAAAATAATAAGAGGATCCACTGCAAAGGCACAATTCAACACCTCAGTTGCTTTTTTGACAATTGCAACTTGTGCTACATTTTTACTTGCACTTACAGCTAACCATTTCTAAGCAAGCTGCAGCAGCTACGGGCAAATTTGTCCATGTAGGCTCCCAGTTGCCTTTGACTTTAGTCCACCCCCAACTAATCGGACAGGGAAGACTTTAAGTCGGTTGTAACTGATCCCATACCTTGACCCCTTGATAGATCGCCCGTAGAAAATGCTGGTATAAAGCGGCTCGTGTTTGTGGAATGTGCTCAAGTTGTCAGTCTTTTTTTGTAAATATATATTTGCGACACTCGTTCCCAGTCGAGCATGTACTTGATCTGAAACACGATTTGTGCCAGATATATAACCGCAAGTTATGCAATTCTTAGGTTATTTCTTAAGTATGCCACTTCACTTAAAAAACTAAAAATTTTGAACAGAGAGGCATCGCGAACATAGAAGTATCCACTGCAAAAAATTATTAGTAGCTGCAAGATAGATAGGAGCAGAAGTCTTCATGTGTTTGTTATGCCTTCGTACATCACCTCTCTTATTGGATTTAATCGCATGGTATGCTATAGGAGCTCACACATAAAAACACAAACATTGTCATCACTGCCAGCAGTACTAGAATCGGACCCAAAAATAATCATGGTTACGATGCAGCCACACTATTTTCATTTTTGGAATGATTAAATAAGTCACACCTCACTATTTTGGAGGTTTCTGATAACATACTTGTCTCATTTTTAGGCGCAATACTGCGTACCGCCAAATCTACACCGTCCTTAAAACTAATCAAATCAAATTAAATCGATAGACTTTGCATTTCTGACCTGTCATGAAATGAGGGAAGGACATACATCGAGTAGATTTTGTTTAAATCTGGTGCTATGTACATTATTTTCAAATCCTAGATCTTTCATATGCTTTTCTTGAAATTCAGCAAGCAATTAGTGCTGTAAATGTGATGCTGAGAGCTTGTTTTTTTATTATAATGCTGCTTTTTCTTTTAGTTTCTACGATATTTATTTTTTTATTCTTATAGTGAACTTAGCATTTCAAGTGATACTTTGTTTCCAGCGTGCTATTAGATCAAGTCGTTCTGATACTTTTGCTAAAATCTTGAACTCCTCTAGTACTGTAGCGCACTCTATATTAATATCATTATAGTGCATGACTGTATTAAGAGGTTGTGTTTTTATGCTAGGTAATTCGCAAAACAGACATGTTGCATCGTGTTAAGCCGTTTGCTGTAATCCGCGATTCATAGGGGTGCGGGTGCGATACGAGTGGACTCAGTATTTTTTGTGGGTACGCAGTTTTGCCCTTTGGAGCGTTGTGTACATTTTAAATGACATGATTTATGCCACAAAGCTTTGTTTTGGGCAAAAATATTTTTTAAACCATTCAAATTGGCTAACAAAGACTAATTTAATGCATATGGTAACTGATCAAGCTTGTAAAATTCTTTTACATTTTTGCTAACTGAGGCTTAACAAACTTTTCATTAGTTAGTGTTTCACAATTCCTCCAGTTAATAATGGTATCAGTATTTTGCTTACACGAAGACATTCTTCGTTAACTCAGTAGGTAGGTATTGGCATTCTTTCAGAAGTACGGAAATATTTGTGTTTATTAGTACACGACATACAAAAAAACTGGCTAAGTGCGAGTTGAACTCGCGCACCGAGGTTTCTGTACCACCGCATAAATGTAATTTATTGATATAAAAATTCACTGTGACGTCTATCGTCGTATGGCAAGAAAATTCCTAATATAAAAACACGTTTCTTTTACGGGGACTCCCTTTAATTTTTTACTTTATTTTATTTTTATTGTTTTTTGTGAAATTCGCCATTATAATAATAATACACATTCTGTGAAAATTTCAAGTGTCTACCTATCACGGTTCAGATGATTCAGCCCTGTGAAGTTCGGACAGACGCATCTACAAATTAATAGAATTCAACTTTATGACGAAACGGTAATAATATAAAGCGTTTACATTAATTAGTTATTTAGCAATCACTGACGCGGGTAAGGCGTGTGTCACCCACACACGCAATGTGCAATATGCATCTGTTAATGATGGAATGGTAAATTAACTACAATTTTACAAATTCATCATAATAAAAATTATCACATATCAGTACTGTTTTCAGTCACTAGCCACCTAAGCAATATTTGCTTCAAAATATAAATACACCGCTCTGTTTCAAGATTTTTTTTCACTTACTTTTTGTTATTTTTTATCAATAAAAATACATATTTGTAATCCTGGTAAATGCAGGTTTAAGAACATATTTTTAACATAAGCTTATCTTTTTTTGTTTAAAAATAAACGAAGTTTGATTTATTTTGTGATTTTTGTTTAATTTTTTATTTTTTTTTACAATGAAAGCTAAATATTTGCTTCAAAAATGAATTCCTCGTTCTTGAGTTATCCGAAAATGACATCTCACTTGCCCTGGTACCTATAGTTTCGAAGAAATAGCCCTCAAAATGAAGCGCGGCAGATGCACTCTTCCGTGTGTATCGTGAGGTCGCCCACGTATATGCATCATAACCTTGCTAACTTTGAAATTTAAAATAAAGAAAGTATTTTAATTCAAAACAATATGTTTTGTTTATAAATAACTTATATTAATTAATTCATCTAAATTAATATAACCTTTATAAAAAGACAATCGGCTAATTTTGGCTTCTTAGAGCATTACCTCTATTGCGCAATAAACAACAATAAAGTATTTAGTTCTGAATTCAAATTCTGATAAACGATAAATTTAATAATTAGGTCTCAATATTTACCGATCTCACCGTTGTGTCTGTGGGGAAAATGCAGATACTTATGGTCTCCATGGGCTCTCTTGCATAAAAAATGCTGGTCGCTTTTCCAGGCATTATCGTCTCAACAACATTGTAAAAGACGCTCTATCTTCTGCACAGATACCTTCCTGTCTTGAGCCTCAAGGTATCTTTCGGGGTGACGGCAAGAGACCCGATGGTGTCACTATGGTTCCATACAAAAATGGTAAAGCTCTTGTTTGGGATGTAACTTGCGTAGATACATTATGTCAAAGTTACATAAAAAATACATCTAAAAAACCTGGAGCAGCTGCTGAGACAGCAGCTCGCAGGAAAACAGCCAAGCACATGGAACTTTTAAACCGCTACCATTTCATCCCTTTTGCTGTCGAGACGATGGGTCCCTGGTCCAAGGATACCAAATCATTTGTCCACGATTTGGGTGTCGCGCTGTGTCTGTTGACAGGGGATCCTTTGAGCAAGGAATACTTTGTTCAGAGGATCAGTGTCGCAATACAGCGCGGCAACGCGGCAAGCATCCTTGGTACCCTGAACCCATCGTCTCTTTAAAATTTTGTCAATTATCATAATTTATTTTTTAATTTGTAAATACTTTTAGTTTTACTTAGTTTATCCAAACAATAAAATTATTTAATAATAAAAAAAAAAAAAAGTAATTCAATAAATGAATAATTGATGGACATGGATATTGCCATTCGTTTGTATTCGGAAATGCGATTATTGCCGATGTGCAATATTTATTGCCGGGTACCTGTACTGAACTGCGCGCGCAAGTGGCTCTGATTGGTCGAATTGACGTCATCTAGAAAAACCCGCCAATTCATTTGTATCTGAAATTCATTTGTATCTGAATTAGTTTTGTGCGCTTACGTAAATGCGAAATAAAAAACAAATGTTTTGAGTTTTATAAGTCAAAATAATAAAATGTCTAGTAAAAGTGATGAGTTATTAGATTTAACGCCGGATGACATTCTTCAAGAAGGACAATATGCAAATGACAGCCACTTGGCACCTAAATCGAAACAAAAGCTCATTTAGCTACATATTTATTACAAAAATTGTCTTCAATAGAAGTAAAATTAAAATTTATTTTATTTATTTCCTCGCATAGTGCATTGTAAAACATTGTATAATGTACAATGTATAATGAACTCGTTAGGAATTATATACTTGTATCATAAATAACTTTGTCTAATAATAATGTCATCGTGCATTTTTAAATTGTGTAAAAACGTTCTGCTGTAATAAGTCCAATTTAATTACTTTTCACGAGTAAGTAAATCATTTATCAATGTGTCAAACTTCGCTCACACTTTTAATTGTGCAGTTTCAATTAGTTGTTTCAGTTCATTAGTTGTTGTCTGTACTTTTTAGTCTGAGCCTAGAAAAGACATTTTTAGATTTTCGTCAAGTTTTCATCTTTCCTATGATGTTTTTGTAGAGATGCAAATATGTTAATAGCTTCGGTAAGCTCTACTAATCTAAACTACTGAGCTGAACTAAAAAATAAAAAAAAAATATTTGTAAGAGAACGTTAAGCTTTAAACGTGTTTTTCTCGGTAACCATTAGTTTGTGACATCTGCTCACTTAAAACTTTTTGTTTTATTTGGTAAGTTCTACACGCTTTAGTTAGTATTACATTTAAATAGCAGTTTAAAAATATATAAACTTTCAGCTGATTTAAAAAGCTTATTATTCTGTCAAGAAATATTTAAATGATAATAACGCATGGAAATTATTGTAACAACCTTATGTATTCTATACTAAAAAAAAAAAACCAATTTAAATAGTAAAAGCTGTGGGAGGGAGTTTCTTATCAGTTCTTTTCCTTCTAGTATTTATGAACCGACGGTAAATGCATCTTGATTTTCAATAAGTGTGTGTAATGTATCTTACATTGAATAAAATTTTGAATTTCTGAATTTCACTTCTGTTTTGTAACAATGAAAATTTCAAAAAGTAATTTTCTATAGGATTTTTCCTAATGTTAATTTGTGTTATGTGTATGTGTGTATGATAATTTCTCCAATCGGCGCCCCATTATTTTTCATAAGTAAATATGATGAAATTGATATATTAAAATATTCCGTTACAGATAATCGGCCAGCTAATTGATTGTAAAGCGGAGTACGCTAAACTGGTCACGGCGCTGCTCGAGTGGATACGGCTGAAGATAGCCGAGCTGAACGACAGGGAATGGCCCAATTCGCTGGATGTCATACAACGTCTTTTACTGGGTTTCAAGCAGTACAGGACAGTCGAAAAACTGCCCAAGTGAGTATTACTTGCAGCTCTTTACCTGTTACTATGTTCCTTGCATCTGGACTTCTTAGGTTTGAACATTGTTACGTCGTTACAGGCATTGTTACAAACGTTAAAGCATCGAATCACATTCAGAACTAGCTGTGGTACGAGAATGCGACTGCGGTTTGAAATGTGGAACGACGGCGAACCAAATTAGAGGGCGTGAAGGCGGGCGTGCGGGGTACGCGAGCAGTCCTAGGCTTAGAGTCGTCAGTTGTGTAGCCCACGCTCCAGCAACATATACACAATATTGGTGTATGGTTGCTGGACCGAACGACTGAAGTATCTGTGTCAAACTCTGCGTCTCCAGGTATAACGAACACAACTTGGATCAAATATGTTCTGTATCCACAATGAACTCAAAGGGCATTGTTCAAAATTTTGTAAAATAGTCCGAATTTGTTGTATTGATAGGAATGGCTTGGTATGGTGTCTATATTCAATAAAAAATTAAAATTTTTAGAGGCCTAATAACAGAGATATAATAAGAAGACGTGAAACGATAATGTGACGTCATTACTACATGCAGCGGTTAGCGGCCATACAAACAAGTGCAATACGTAGAACGTCGTAGCTATAATAATTAGTAGAGTGACGTCACAGTTATCGATTTCTTTATATTCCTAAATAAAATTTATTTATTAATCTTTTTTTTTCATCATCATCATCAGCCCATTTTTACCCCACTGCAGGGGCTTAGGCCTCCCCCAGAGTGAGGAGGGGGGCTTGGAGCTTAAGTCCACCACGCTGCTCCACTGCGGGTTGGGAACTGTAACGACCGCCATCTATTGACAGCGTCCGGGACCGACTGCTTAACGTGCCCCCCGAAGCACGGTGTCAGTGATATTGTGCACTTAAGTCAGAAAACTCATTGGTACATGCCCGGATTCGAACCATGGCCCTGTGGGGCCTTATAAATTTGAGACAGGTTCGTTGCGCTCTGGGCTATCACGAAACTTATCTTTTTTTAAAAATAACGCATTTTCACTGCTTTTCGAGGTATTACCGGATGCGTTTTTTAGTCAGTAACCTTGTATGAATGTCTAGGTATTGTGATGAAATGGAATATTCAAAACTTTTAAGAAAATGTATAAAAAATTAGTTTTAGTCCGAATTAGTAGAAAATGCCGTCAAACGTGTGTTCTCTTATTGAACTTTTATGTGTTAATTTAGCTGAAGCGAAAAACCATACCTTACATTCGAGGGTACAAACATTCTAGCGGGTTCGAAAAAAAGTTTCATAAAATGAAGGCATACAATTGAAGGAGAATATGTGCGTTTAAAATGATGTAGAAACCGATGGTGTATATAACTTCAGAATATGCTTAAACTGTTTGCCTTCCGAAAGAAATCTAAACTATTCATTCTTGTGTTCAGAACCGAGCGATTCGAAGACCTATCAGCTATGGCAGCCGAACTTGTACGAGAATGTTACCATGGCGCCGAAGCTGTGTCCAGGACGGAACAACGATGGCAAGAGCTGCTGCAGCTCCTCGAACGTCACAAGAAGTCACTGCAACGGCTGTCTCAGCTGATGGCACGAATCAGAGAAGCGGATACTCAAGGGTAAATACATGCCAGAATGTTCCTGAGAGAATACAAACTTGCAACTTCTAGAATTAGATAGAAAGCGACTAAGATTAGTCACAGGAGCACTGTCTGGTCACTTCACCACCATTACCAGCCAATACAGAGCCTATTGCTATTGCAACACATGGAACTTACAGATACATCACTGTGTAGGGTATGTGGTGTTGCAGAAGAGGCAATGCTACACATCTGTGAATTTGATCACGGGCATCACGCATGACCAATTTGGGGGAATGCTATCCCAAACCAGATGATTTCTGCGACGTACAAAATAGCCAAAACATACACTACACGCAAAGTGTATTTGAAAATGACTATTAGTAGAAGAATCAAGGGATGAAGATACGATAGATCCAAATAGGTCGCAGTGTAGGGTAAGCCTATCTCAGTTAATTAAGATAAGAAATGAATATTAAATCGCACAGCGGTCGCTCCAGCGTCTGCTGATCGTACCAGTAGCAAAAGAGAAATATTTACATAAATATTGTTATAAAACTCGATTTAGATTTGAAATTGTAATTTTTATGACGTCATAAGAGGGAGAGGGGAGGAAGTCAAAAAACCATAAAACTTGTGTAAGTTAATTTATTTATATGTGACAACCCCATTATACTCGCACATTTTCTTCAGGCTCAGTTCCAATCTAAAGAAGGAGGCCGCCATCTGGTTGACATGGAACATCTGCTGCAAGCTGTCGCCCTCCAAGAATTACAGTTAGGGGACGAGAGCACCAGAAGGCTCGTCAGGCAGGGTGCCGGTACGCAGGATCCACCAGCTCCTACCCAGCAGTTGCAGTGCAAGCTCAAGCATCTGGAAGATGCTTATGACAATTGGGGATAGATGAAGAATAGGGGTATATCATTATCCAATAGTTTTTTTAACACCTTCCAAATATGTTGCAGGCATTACTAGATTATATGCGAGAACTTCATTTCTTTTGGAAAATAAATAGGTACAAAAATTTTTCGTAATAAAATATTATTCAAAAGACATCGGTACAGCTTGGTTACTGAATCAAACATAAATTCTACGTACAAGCATCGGGCGACCGACTGACACATTCATTAGTCGCCCGCGTATTCAACTCTAAGACGACAACTTGGTGACGCTATATATTTTTACCTCAAAAGACAAAGCTGTAATATTATGGAATCACTTTCTTGTCTGTACGTCTGTACGTCTGTCAAGATGTTATTTTATTCTGAAAAACATTTAAGGGCTATGAAGTTGACATCAATATCAAATAATAATGTCTGCGGTCCCTCGGAGACGCAAAAAATTCAAGCTTCTAAGTCAATCCCGTTAATAAATACTGTTGCGGAACCGGGTTCGAGACACGCATGGCGAGTTCTTTCCGCATTTATTTCGCTCGCCGCGTAAGAAAAAAGCTAAATAGTCTAAGTAAAATATTTATGAAATGTACACATCACCTTTACTCTGCCAATAACTACAATTCTGTCATTTTTCTTCTCCATGACAAATTTTGACCTTAGCTTGTCACCACCGATTCTCATCAGCTGTCAAACGCGCGTATATTAGAAGGTTTAAACATTCTGGTGCTTACCAGCAAATTGTTACAAAGTCTAATTCGTCTTCGCCTATTGTCGATCGTTCTGTTCGGACCTAAACTAGTGATGATGAAACGCCAAGAACGCGCACGTAATATTATTCTCACATTGCAGGTTGGCTGACAGAAAACAATGCAACTATCAGACAGATGTCGCGGCAAAAGATCTAGGGGCGGTAATTTAGATCTCCGGCAGAAGCACACGGCGGCGTTGATGCATGAACTGCAGCGTCAGAGTCAGGAACAATGGGCAGAGGTGAGTTTCTGACATTCGCTCATACCTCTCTCGCGAATGTCAGGGTCCAAAGGCATTCACATACCTTCTTCATCTCATTTTTACAGTAATCCTTATAGTGGCATGTATATTTGCCACTATACATTAAAATTATTATTACCACTCAATACGAGGAAACATAAGTGTATGTTTTGTGATTATATTTAAAAAAAATGTATGAATAAAAAGTTTTCCATAACTTAATTTATATTTTACGTATAATGATAAACATTATAAATACACTGCGTACGGCTGAATGTAGTCCAAACTTAAAGAACATATACAGTTTAACGAACTAAATAAAGAGTTTCAAGAAAGCCGGTGGTGCAAAGTAACGGTTACCGAGGAAAAAAACCACAACATGTACAACCCAAATGCTTGGTCGCCCTCCTGTTAAGATATCTAATACTATTCTAAGACAGCTGATCTACCGGCAACCGCCAGTTTAAAAATGTTTTACATTTCATTTCATCAGCCCATTATACCCCACTGCAGGGGCTTAGGCCTTTATTTTTGTGTTGTGTAAAGATGTTTACATAACAATGAAATTACATATAACAATTCAATTTGTATATTGCTTACTAATTTATCTATGTATATAATTTGCTATGGAGCCAAAAGGCGAAAGGTCAACTGTTACCAAGTAACCAAGTGGACATCTACATTCTCTGCCTACCCCTTAAGAGTCGTTCATAACTTACGTGAAGCTTAAACACGAGTGAAGGGGGTTGGAATATAATCATGATCGGTCATGAAAAAGAAGGGGTGTTATATCACGTGTAATTATTTTCGCTAAATTCTTGAGTAGATGTATGGTTTAAAATTCCACAGTAAAATACACGCGATATTCGGTGGGGGCCGGGAGCAGCTTTGAACCTCACCACGTATCACAGGGGGGAAACGAAACGTGGCCAAAAAAACTTCACATGTTTAATGGGCGACCCCTTATGGTAAAATGACGTAAGCTTATATAGATATTATAGTGCACAGATCATTATAGTTATATATACTGGTAGAATATCGATACTGGTACCGGGTCTAGGTTGTTATATGTATGTGGTGTCTTCGCTTGGTACCCAAAACACAAGCTAATGCTTAGTTTGGGGCCTAGACGTTGTTGTCATGTATACGTTATTATTATTATTATTATATTATTATTATTATTATTATTATTATTATATTATTATTATTATATACATGTAGTATATTTAATACTACTATTAATACAAGCAAGCTCTACCCTAATTGTTACAGACAAAAGCATCGATAAATAACAGATTCAGAATTTTATTGGTAGCAATTGTCAAAATCAGTGCAGTAATTCTTTTTTAATGCTATGTTAGATTACTTAAATGCATCTACTTGTGTTTTTAGCTTAATCAATCCGAAACACCCGAAGAGCTCTGAAATCGAGCGTCGCTTAAATAGCTTGAACAAGCAGTGGGATGTGCTTAGAGAATTAGCTGCCGCCAGGAAGAAGCAGCTAGCCGACGCCGCTGAGGCTTACCAGGTAGCTTGAAACACTAATAATGCTTGGAGCAAGAAATACATCTTTTGTTTACTTTTACCATGAAATCTGGGTTGTTCGTTTTTTGAGAGTAGACATGAGTTAATAACCACCTACTATGAATTATAGAGCGCGTCGGCACCGTAACATGTTAGCATATATTCACAATTAATTACTAACGTCATACACAGTAACTTTACAATATAAATACATAAATATAGTACATAGGTTTTTGTTTTTGCTTTCATATTATCTCATATCGCTTTATCATATACATCACGACTGACTGCGTGGTTGAGTGCTTAGAGATCCTAACTGCAGAACCAAAGGTTATGGGTTCGATTCCCGTCCAAGACAAGTATGTGTTTGCATGAATTTGTCTATCAGTTCTATCTTTCGGTGTGAATGTGCTCCGGAGGTATAAAAAATATTGGTCAGAAGCTCCTTCATCAGCCCATTTTTACACCACTGCAGGGGCTTAGGCTTCCCCCGGGGTGAGGGGGATTGGACCTTAAATCCACCACGCTGCTCTACTGCGGGTTGGGGATTGTAACGACCGCCATCTATTGACAGCGTCCGGGACCGACTGCTTAACGTGCTCTCCGAGGCACGGAGTCAGTGATAGTTATGTACTTAAGTCAGAAAAACTCATTGGTACACGCCAGGATTCGAACCATGGCCCTATGGCCTTAGATATATAAATTTGAGACAGGTTCGTTGCGCTATCATGACTCTTTCATCAGAAGTTCATTGTGTACTAACTTACGTGTCGTACTATACGATACCGTGTTAACTTTTCATTGCTTGTTAGCCACTAGCCACACAGAGCGACAATATTGTTTATTATTCGGCTCCTCTGCACTACCAAAAGTGGAAATTGTAAAAATAACTTTTTTCTTTTATATATCAAACAATGAACGACAGACAGAAAAAATATTTTTAATTTGTATAGTATTTATTAAAAGTTTCACATAAAATCCTTCGGGTACCTCCGGGGTGCCTAGTATATGTATGTATGTATAATAAAAAATACACATATCAAGTTCTGCCTAGTTGAAACGATGTGTCGTGATAGCCTGGAACGCAGCGAACCTGTCTCAAATCTATGAGGCCATATATGGCCGTGGTTCGAATCCGGGCGTGTACCAAGGAGTTTTTTCTGACTTAAGTACATTAACCATCACTAACTCCGTACCTAGGAGAGCACGTTAAGCAGTCAGTCCCGGTTGCTGTCAATAGATGGCGGTCATTACAATTCGCCAACCCGTATTGGAGCACCGTAGTAGATTTAAGTTTCAAGCCCCCTCATCTCTATAAAAAGGGCTGATGGATGGATGGATGGGACGAGGTGTTCATCTGTGTAATGTCCCAAATATTATTATTATTACACGAGAATGGATTATGTCAAGTATCTGAAGAAATAACTTAGGTATAACACGACATTCATAATTATTCATATATTTAAAATTATTTTATTCAAAACAGTTTTATGAAGACACAAACAAAGCAGAATCGTGGATGAAAGGAAAGCGCCCCCTAGTGGCGATAGACGACGTCGTTCGCGACGCACCAGCGGCTGCCGCTTTGTTGGCAAGACATCGCGCTTTGCACGAAGAAATAGCCGCTTATAGAGCCAAACTAGATGCATTAAGGTCTCAAGCTGAGACTCTGAAAGCGGCCGGCAGTGATTGTCTACAGGTAGACTGTAATAGCTATCTAGAGCCTAGTCTAACGGCTCACTTTAAAGAAAGTTAAATTCTTATGGTCCCATATCAGTACCAGTAAAGCTTTCTCTAAGGTGGGTTACAAATGGGGAACTGTGTTACTTTTTATAATAAACTTCCAATGGAAATATTACAATTAAATATTAAACAAGAAATGTGTAAAATTACAGCTCATCAAAGAAGCTTGTTGTTATGTCAAGGTATATTTAAATTTTAATAACCCATGGTCATTATTGTACCAGTATTCAGCATTTCATACTGAAAAATTAATACTTGTATAGTGGAAAATACTGAAAAGTGTTCCTTGCCAGTTGTCCCTTTAGTATGTGTGAACCGGCAGTACATACATCTTGACTTTCAATTAGAGTATGTGTAATGAATCTTTAAATGTAAAAAGAATCAGGTAAACTAAGAAATGTTTTACGTGCAGATCTCGCCAAACTTTATAGTCGATCTGAACATAGGCTTACACCTTAAGTGTAAATAGGTAAGCTGTTGTACCGCCGCAAACTCGCAGTCGCCTCGTGTTCACACCGGCCACAAAGTTGTGTAGCAATCTATGAATAGTTCATTGGATGACGTTTGTACAAAGATAAGGGAGCACAGTGCATATGTGCGTGAGTCCACGTGGACAGGCACGTCGATGTTAAGTAATTAACTATTCCTGTCCCTTATACAACTGTCGCTTCTTTCTAAAAAATCTCGTATTAATTGATATTCCTTTTTCAACTGGCATTGCTACCCTTCTTTCTTTCTCCTCTAAATCCATCCTCATATACTTTTCTTATTCATTATTTAGAATTAGATACAATTGAAAATTGTTATGTATAATTTATCATTATTATCAGTTATTTACTTTATTTTTTCATTTTTTCGAATTAGTTAAATCTTTTTTTGTGTTGTTCAACTTATAATGATTTTTTCGTTGCTTTATTTTTTGTTTAGCCGAGCAGGTTCTTTTTTCATACATTGGGCGCCGGCTCCAGATATTAATATAAATAAAATAATAAACTAGACTATGGCGAAATTGCCACAGGCAGAAAACGCCTTTAATTAAGAAAGAGTATTTTAATAGCATAACTGTTAGTAATTCTTATTTCTTTAATTGACATAATTCAGATGTCAACAAACCGTTAATTTAGTTGTATTTTAGTATATCAATGTGTACGTCACAGTTACCAGCTGAGGTCGAACCGACGCCGACCATCGAAGAAGAATGGGTGAACGAGACCCGTCTGGTGCCGACCGAAGTGTGGGAAGAGGAGCGGTGGAGCGGCTAGAGCACCGCACCGTCAATGAGGAGAGAACTGTACCACAGGTTCATACTTAAAATTCTCTATTTAACTGATACGCCAATGTGAAGAATAAGGTCTACCTACGCAGTTAATGGAACTTCAGGCCATTTAGTTATAGCTTTTTTTTTAATTTTTGAAATTTCTCTAAAGTGGAAAAAATATATAAATGACAACTGGGAAAAAAACATATAGAAAAAATTTTATAAATATATGTTGTTGTACTAGAGTTTATGCAACTTAATAGATTGTTTGCTCGAAGCTCATTTTGCGATAGTAACACACTATGGCATCTGCGGGGAAGTGGGAGGAAGGTATGCTCGAAAATTCGGTGTGGTGTACATTGTCCGTCGCAACGGATTTCGAAAATAGTTTAACTGAAATTATACACAGTAATTAATTATCCGGCGTTGGACTGACCGAATGGCCGAGTGGTTAGAGACCCTAACTGCTGAGCCAAAGGTCGTGGGTTCTATTCCCGGCCGGGGCAAATATTTGTGTGCATGAACATGTTTATTTCGTTCCGTGTCTGGTGTGTAAAATATTAAATATGTATAAAGAATATTTAAGTATGTACGTTATATCAGTTGTCTAGTAACCTAGAACACAAGCACAATGCTTGCTTACTTTGAGACAAGATGGCGCTGTGTGGGATGCCCCATGTATTATTATTATGTTATATCGAAGTAAAAATAAGAAACAAAAGATTTATTTACTAAAGAAAATTGCTGGCAAAAGATTGCTGAAAAATTAAATAAACAACGTCAGTTCGTTCATCATTTATATTTATTTATACTTTATTGTAGTTATTAATTTTATCTACTTCTTGTCTTGCCAAGGTATACCTACTTGCTCACTGCAGAAATACCTACGTAGTTTATATACATGACGCATCTACGTTGCTAGTTGTTTCGAAATCCACCAAAACCAAAAGTCGCAAATTCTGGTATATCTGGTGCATCTGGTATTTAGTGTGGTAAAATTATACTTCAGAAGTCAGATTATCATAAATTGCATGAAACTTCTTTCGTCATGCACTTTTCCTTAAGCTGCATGCAAAGCAAATTCTATTCGTCAGTTTTGTTTGCCATTCAGAAATATAAAAAAGAAACTGTTGCAACATGTTTTGAAACATAAAATGTGAATTTCATGTCCTAATTATAAACTGTGGACATAATAACAGCGAAAACTTTTGTATTCCACAGATGAAAGCGCTATACGCGTTTACCGAACAAGGGATATCCGTCCAGAAAGGAGAAGTCATGTTTTTGATCTACAAAACTAACCCAGACTGGTGGTCGGTAAGAATGGCCGACAGAACGGATGGCATTGTACCTGCCAACTATGAGAGAGAAATTGAACCGAGGATTTTGCCGGTAAGGAGATATCTAATTTTATCAAATGAAAAAAAAAACCTTTGTAGGGATCACTGGTGCCTTTTGTCTGTCCGCCTGTCACAGTTTATTTTCTTCTTTTCTATAGGACGAAAGAAGTTGAAATTCGGTACCTAAACATAATTTGGTGAGCCAATCACAGGAATTTTTATTTTGGGGATAAATAAGGGTAAATGCTTTTTATAAGACATACATATTCGTCGGTGATACTGCAGTACAGCGTATCTACAGTTTGCAATACCGCGTAATTACGAATGACTGATTTTACAGGAGATAAAAAAAACTTCATAAATATTGTATTTTGAAAGTTATACACGTCAATTAAAAAATACATACTTAGGGACTATTTAGTTATAACCTAACGCTAAAAAAAATGAATTTCTATTCATTTAAGGATGTTAAGTCACTTTCGCAGTATTGCTGTATCGAATTATTACAATTTATAACTTACTAAACGTAGATACGCAGAATTAAAACCAACATAAATTTCTTTTTAAACCTTTTTATTAGTCAAAAACAAGCTGTCCCTACTATCAACTACAATCACGATCGAAAGCTAGCTTAAATCTAAAATATAAATGTTGAAAAAAAAAAACAATAATTTCTTCAAAACAAGACTTTTCATTAATACTATCCAGAGATCACTCGTGGTAATTCAGCTGATTGTAAAAATCATGACAATCTTTTGGTATAACTTCTTTTAATTCCTGCAAATGCATGTACTTAGTTTTCGATATTTTTTGCGGTGCTTGATGAAGTTGAGGAACATCGATCAAAAGTGATTGAATTTGTTTGGAGCGCCTGGGTAATGGGGAGAAATTATCTGAAAACATAAGTTTGTAATCAATAGTACGATTGATGTTATATCTGAGAACTCTTATATCAGTAACACATTTGTCACCAACGACTCTTCCAGGGCGTACAGAGTTGTAAACGTGGTAATATTTATGGCTGTAATCTTTAAAAAGCTTAAATCAGGTAAAACATTATCGTAAACTACATACATAATACGCAGATTTTAATGACATCGACGTTCCCCGAATGAGCGCAACTTTATAAATTTTACTACTAGTGTATGATACACTTAACTTATTAATATGGTAAAATAAACACAAAAAAGTGAAGTCCGTCCGTCCCTCTGTCCCAGGGCCGTATCGTCTCAACCGTAATAGGTAGACACTGAAAATTTTCATGGAGTGTTTATTATTATGGAGGTTATAACAACACTTAATAAAATAAAGTTAGAAATCAAAGAGGCTCTCCATACAAGAAACATGTTTTTTTTTGCCATTTTTGACGATTCGTGGTTGTGAGATCATTGCTTGCATCATGAAAATAAAATAAAGTTTTTGTTACGTTCTAGTACGTGTGACTCAACAGACCACATACTCTTGCTACGTCATACTAACTATATACGAACCGTTTCTGCGTGCGTAAATTATAACCGAACTGTTAGGTAATATTTTTATGTACGTTTTTTGACGCCGAATCTCTATCCAGACATAACATTCAAAGATTGTACGTAGTAATAGTAATAGACGCATCTTAACTATTATACCTATTGAACTTCGAGGCTTTTCAAACTGAAAACAGTTTTACATTTTAGTTCGACACAAATCTAGATAATAACATAATGTAATTACATTAAGTATAATGTTAGATGTACAATAGTCAATGAGTTTACCTATGATCATCGTACCTCATTACTATGAAGAAATACGTATTTTGATTACTCTTATAGCACTAATGAAGCGTTGATTACAATTTTTTAAAGGCCAGCTCTTGGGAAGCTCATCAAAAGACGCGCGGGCAGGCCATCACTAGATATGCCACATTCTATCACAAAACATCTGCCTTACTTAAAACTACTTCTTACTTATTTACCCATATACCCGCGACACGAATACAAGCTTTAAGCCAATCAGGACTTCATTGAATTGTCGCTGTAGACAATTTCAAAACATGCTTTGTTGCTTTAGCATGACATATCAATGGAAGGTCCGAATGCAGCCACTCTACTTCTCTTGGCACTTTAAAAACACTAGTTTCTCTTATATATAAAAACGGCCATTTTTATTAATTTTTCAGTGTGAAATCCCAGTATCCGAGCGAACGGCAAAACATTCAAACCCGCCAGCACCAGATACAGCAGATGTGGGAACGGTGTCAGGCTCAGGCTGCTGCGAAACGAGCGCACCTAGAGAGCGGTGTCGGGCACCAGATATTCGGGAATAGCAGTGCTGCTTTGCAGGTTTGGTTATAAGTTAGGATTTATTAACTGGAATGACTGAAGGTCTGAATAATAATAATAACGTATACATCACAACAACCTCTAAGCCCCAAACTAAGCATTAGCTTGTGTTTTGGGTACTAAGCGAAGACACCACATACATATAACAACCAAGACCCAGTATCAGTATCAATATTCATCATATAAATACTGACCCGACCTGGGATTCGAACCCGGGACCATCAGCTTCGTAGGCAGCGTTAGCCTCTCTAAATAGCTTAATGAATTTTCTTATGAAGAAACTTAATCTTTTATTATTGCTTTGACATAATAATTGTGATCTCTTGTCTTGCATTTCATTGCTCTCTATTTCAATGATATTCATACGTACATACAATCTACAGTCATATTATTATGTAGATACACCCACACACATAAAAACACGCACATATACCTTCATGCTCTCACACATACCCTTACATACACACGCATCCACAATACAGACACAGTAAATGTATAAATGATAATGATATTTTGAGTGATATTGACTACATTACTTAATGGACGAATCCTGGAATCCTGGTGACCTGTAACACAGGATCACTCCTATCTCAGGCACCAGTCTCCCAGAAAACCATATTTTGCGTAATGTTAATTATTTAATGTAAGTTTTTGGGACAAAGAAACATTATTATTATTACTATACTTACGCTATTTATGTAGAGAACTATCTACAAACATTGCTTTTTAGAATCAGCAAGCGTTACGCGCACCAGACGTCCTGCACACCAGACCAATGAAGCTGAATAGCGTACCGTTCCTTGATGTTTAGGCTTAGGCTGCAATGTAGGCGAGAGGTACATAGTGCGTCTTTACGCCGATCACAGGAGGACGTCAGAGTCAGATTTTGTAAACAATTTAATTAAACAGTGCGTTTTGGGGATATACAGGCGAAGCCCGAGCTGCAGCTAGTCTTTACTAATATTGTAAAGAGAAAAGATTTGATTTTTGTTTGATACGGATAAACTGATTTTAAACATTCATTCATCTATAGAAAGCTACATTATTTGCAAGTAACATAACATGAGCTATATTTTATTTTATTTTCGAACTACCTATCTGCCCGCTGCTCCGCTGGGGTGGTGCATTTGTACGCTATAACTTTTGTGTAGAGATCATTTGAAGTTCAAGATTAACAGGCAACTTTTATCCCGGAAGAGGGGGTCCCGGTACAACTGTGTAGTCTACGCGGGCGAAGCCGCTGGCGGAAAGCTAGTCTTTTAAGCACATTCTGGATGGTTTTTTCTTAAATTTTTATTGTAATATAAACAGAAAGTATGAGAGAAACTGTTTCAAGAAGTGACAGCGAAAGACTTCGCGACCGCGGAAGCTCTACACAAACAATACTACGAACTAAGAGACGATATAAAAGCTCACGACGACGAGTAAGTGTCCATTTTAAACCATTTCAACCACCGAGTTTTGAATTGGTTCGATAGAGAAGTAATGCTGGCCATTTAGTTCCAGGGCCAACGTTATCACATTTGAATCATAGGTCACGAAAGAAAACATGTGGGAAGTACGCATGTCCAACGCGCCTGGTTACGTAGAGTTTTGTTGTTATATACTGAATGAAAGACATAGACCAATAAAAATTTTTTGAAGTAAATGAAGTTGACAAATTTGGTCGGCTTTGAAGCGTGCGCTTTCTAGTCTCATCATCATCATTTCGTGTCTCTCCAATATAGGATATAAGCCTCTCCCAAGGCTCGCCACTACACACAGCCCTCCGCCTTTCGTATCCAATTACCTCTGGTATTGCCCGCCACCGTTCTAGTTTGCTACATTCAAAGCGAGTTTCACAATAGACAAAACTTATAATCTGATTTTCACAACTCGAACGCGGCGCGCCGTAACCGATTCGTCGCAAGTATGATCAAGTATGAACCATATGAACTCGCACCCACTAGCTCGGTGAAATCGTCGCAAGCGCTTCTTTCGGCGATTAATTTAAAAAATGTCTTCACCACCTGCGGCGAGCGATGTCGATTTAAAAAAATTATTTATCGAAATTGAAAACTGATTTCTATGGCTGGAACAGATTTCCTTATAATATTTGTATCTTGGTAAGCAATGAGCGGCGATATAATGTTAAGCAAATTTTCGAAGGAATTAATTTTCATTCGATAGTAGTTAAAAAATGTTTCAGGGTGCTTATAGTAACTTATAAAACTGCCCTTTTAAAAATCTTTTATTGAGTAAGGAATGAACTCATAACCGTCTCCTCTTCCAATTTCTGGCTCTCAAAATTAAAGCCCAAAGACATATACATTTTAGAATAATTGAAATTTCTGGCAAATCCACCGCCATACGCGGTACCAAAAAATAAGTTTAAATTGCGGCGATTTCGTCGCGCTACCAAGTCGTCGTCGTGGGATCCTAGCCTAAGAGCTGGTAGCAGATAGAATTACGGTATTTCAGTAAGTTTCTATATTGAGTTGTGCTATTTAAATAGTTAGGCTTTTTTCCAAAATGAAATAACTGGGACTGCAAAAGTATGGTTACTTTAATATTAGCCGATAAAAACCTGATGATGTAAGGTTTGTTCAAAATTCATTTAATTTTATAATTCTTTGAACAGGTTCAAGGAAGTGATTGCTCTTGGCAAGAAGCTGTTAACGCATAATCCCAAATTGACCGACGTGGCGGAATGTATCAAGTATTTGCAAGATGAACAGAAAACTGTCGAGAAAGGTTGGTAATACTGCTGTCTTAGAATTTTCATTTATTTTATATTCCACAGCATAGTCAGCGCTTAATAGTTGAAGGATGTTTGAGTGTGAAGACGTTCCCGCGGGGGTCGGCGAACGGTCGTCGTCGCATGTTTCGCCTACAACTAGTAAACTTATGGTTTTTTAGTGGTCGGACGGATCAATCGAAATGCTATCTCTACGGACAACTAGTGCATAAAATTTCTTAGAGTAAAAATTATATCATACATTGTTGTAACGTTTATGAGAAAACATAATTTAAAAAGTTATGACTGACCTGCTTGTTTAGTGGTAGGAGACGCCGAATGCAGACCCGAAGGTCGTGGGTTCGAATCCCACCCGTAACAAATATGTGCATGAACATGTTTATTTTGTTCAGTGTTTGGGTGTAACATATCTATAGATATGTGTATATAGAATGATACCAGCGGTCCATACATTTGATTTTATAGCCTGTTCAAATAACTAATTCATCGAAATTGTAATTATACGTAATTATAGAGCAACATGCGCTTTATAAGGTAGAGACCATATTATCGTTTTGTTTCACACACACGACGTTTTACGCTGCTTCTAGTGTGGAGGCGAATGACGCGCTTTGTTAATTCTATGAGGGTAACAGATGTATAAAAATGATAATAATGAAATTCCACACAACGCCATATAGTTCCAAAGTAAGCAAGTATCGTGCTTGTATTATGAATACTAGACAACTGATATACATACTTAAATACTCTTAATAATATATATACATATAGGTATTTTACACCGAGACGGAAAAAATATGCATGTTCATGTACACAAATATTTGTGTACATGAACATCCCAGGCGGGAATCGAACCTGTGATCTTTGATTCTGCAGTTACTGTCTCTAACCACCCGGCCAATCTGCGAATAGAAATCAAACACAATCGTTTATATATTTCACATAGTGGGCCGAAAAGGAAGCGCATCTGAAGCAATGCGTCCAACTTCAGCAGTTCAACAGAGAGGCCGCCCAAATAGACGCATAAAGCGGTGAACACGAGGCGTATAGTTCGCCTCAAACTTTGTGGCGGATCGGAATACAACGCTCTAAGCGTACTTGCTCAGGTACAGTAATATGCCCCTCGTTCCACTGCGTCCTGCTACACCTAAAACTAGTCACTGCGACGCGACTTGTGCGTATGTTCACATCCGCCATAAAGTTTGATTGGAACTGTACTTAGAGTACAAGGAGGCTGGGGGTGTGTACACTCTCCTGTTTCTGCTGTATTATTTCTACCCTGTGTAATATACACACTTCTATTGAGTTAACATTCTAATATCGATTGAAGAGCCGACTATCAAATAACAGAATCTCGTTTATTTGAATTTCACCCACTTCTCGTTAACAGACTTTAATCAAACTTGGCACATAGGTGTAGTTATATATAGAAAATAAAATATTATGATGACCTGGAGCTGATCTGATGGAAGTATCAGGGAGTCGAGGGAAACTCCTCAACAGTGTACTGTAACCACCTCGTGTTTGGGCTCATATGATTGGTTTTGAGGTAGACTTCCATATGTGTTTTGACTGTAATCAATGAGACCGTGGCCACGCACACAGCGGAAAAAGGACGTGAGCAGTTAGAAATATTGCATGTATTCATCATCATCATCATCAGCCCGTGTCTCTCTCCCAAGGCTCGCCACCACACACGGTCCTCCGCCTTCCGCATCCAATTACCCCCGGGTATGGTGCTTCAGGTCATCAGTCCACCTGGCCGGGGGACGTCCAACGCTTCGCTTCCCAATACGTGGCCTCCACTCGAGAACCCGTCTACCCCATCGTTTGTCGGTTCTACGGCAAATGTGGCCGGCCCATTGCCACTTCAGCTTGCTAATCACTTCGGCTACGTCGACAACTTTAGTTCTTCGACGGTTTTCAGTATTCCTGATTTTGTCCATCAAGGAAATGCCGAGCATAGCCCGCTCCATAGCGCGCTGAGCGACTTTAAATTTATGGACCAGTCCTGCCGTGAGAGTCCATGTTTCGGCACCGTATATTCATAGAGTAAATAAATTTGACAGCAGTGCCACCAAGTGCATTTTTATATTTGCATTTGTATGGAGTCGCCATTTGTTTTCCTACTGGTCCGCTTCCACTGTATGGCTGCAGCCGAGCGCATCCGACCAGCCAATTATTGCATTTCTTTCCCAATTTTTTTTAAGTCGTCCCTTTATTTACTAGTTTCCTTCGAACGGCGCAGTCTCGTTTGAATAGCGCGTTTAGAAAGTCTCCATTCCATTCCACAAGCCCATTTATGCCCCACTGTAGGGGCTCAGACCTCCCCTCAAGGTGACGGGGCATGGAGTTTAATCCACCACATTACTCCAGTGTGGATTGGTGGATTTTAACGAATGCTAGATAGCAGTCGTGCTCGGGTTATCACCGACACTCTGACACACTGACGACTCACTTAGAAGGTCTACCCTTACTAAATACAAATAAGCTACAGTTACCGAACTAAACTTTTTTTTAGTTCGGTAAGCTCTACACTTTCTATAAGTTTGGACAACGTTTAGCTGAAAATCTTGTATATAAATAACGATTTTCAAATCAACTTGCACCTTTACAATATTTTGTCACATTACAGTCGTCGGTGGACGAAGCCGAGGCTCTCCTGAAGCGTCACGAGGAATCGAAGGCGAGACTTCACGCCCAAGACGACCGCTTGCGCGTTCCTCAAGAACGCCGAAACACTTCTGTGAATATCTCACTATGCCAATGAACAGTACGTACCTACATGTCGTGGTTAATCACACAAATTAATAGGTCATTATCGGTGTTGTAGAGTTTTTCCAAATAAAAGCGTTTTAATACATTCTACCCGACAGCGGTGAAGTGTATCAGTCATGATAATTTAGGCGATATAGACACCTATGGGGTAGGGACTGATCCTAAACATTAGAATAGACTATAGAGTGTTCATTCACTATAATCTTAGATCGTCAGGGCCAGGTTGCATTTTTTATATTCGCATATCACCCTTCGCAACTGATATCCATGATACTCGATACTTTAAGCAGGTACATCGGAAGATGCTGAATTATTAATATCTGGGACATCTCACAAAAGGTCATCTAGTCCCGAACTAGACAGAGGCCTGTATCATGGGCACTAAACAAAATATATTTTTATAATACATATATAGATATTTTACACCCAGACAGGGAACAAATAGACATGTTCATGCACACAAATATTTGTCCTGGGCGGGACTCAAACCGGCGACCTTCGGCTCTACAGCCGGCGCCTTCGACCACTCGACCAACAGTTCCTTTATACAACAACAGCAACAACAGTCAATCTATATAAATACCTTGATTTTTTTTGTCATGAAACAGCAGGTAGATCAAATAGATAATTTTTTTTTGGTTTATAAATTCAAAACGCCTGATTTAAACAATTTCACTCATTTTTGCTAAAAATCAGGCAGAACATATTATGTACCTGATGAAATATTCAGGGATTAGTCCTGTTATTAACGTCAAACTACACTTGAAATTACCTCCAGCTGTACACCGCCCTCGGAGAGCACGTTAAGCTGTTGGTACCGGTTGCTGTCAATATATGGCGGTCGTTACAATCCGCCATACAATCAGATTTAAGCTCCAAGCCCCCTCATCTTGAGGTGAGGCCTAACCCCCTGCAGTGAGGTATAAAAAGGGCTGATGGAATAGGAAAAAATATTGTTGCTTACATACTACGTTTTACTACAACACAGTTCACACCATACTAGCTAGGTTATATTGTTTTTTTATCCACGACGAATCCGTGGCAGTACGTTTAAACGATGACTTTAAAAATCCACAGGAGAAGTGACGTCTTTCGAGGACAAAATCAAGAAACTACAAAAGCATCAAGCATTCAGAGAGGAGTTAGCAGCTGACGAAGCTAGGGTAGCGGAAATTGCAGCGCTGGCAGCGCAGCTCGACCCAGAACAAGAAGTCCAAGCCACCTTCAAAGCGCTGCAAGCGGAATGGAGTCAGCTTTTTGCAGCGACCGAACAAAGAAGTAGATTGTAATTTTTTTAATTTTCGAAAGAATAACTTAACTCTGGAAACTCTTCTGTTTCAAACACGGACAAGCCAGTAAAACAGGAGCGTTTTGTTGTAACTTTTGTTGTAATTGTTGTTGTGAGATATTATAGGAATAGCCAGAAATACACTTCAAATAAATCTAAATCAATACAAATAAATAAAATTAAAATGTATGTATATGATTTCAAAATAAAGATTTTTCTTGTGCTCATATGTTTATTTCATCATTTCAGCCTTTAACTATCTACTGCTGAACTTAAGCCTCCTCCATGGTACGCCATGCAACGCGATCCTCCACTTGCTGCATCCAACGGTGGCCTGCCACCTTCTTCAGGTCATCCGTCCATCGAGTCGGAAGGCGCCCGACCCTACGCTTTCCAGCTATGTTTATTTACACCCAGGTAAACTCAAACACGCGTATTAATTATTTTTTTTGTTTGTATGACGGTTTGAGGTAGTCTCCGAAACGGCTGAACTAATTTTGACGATAGTTTCACTAACAAGTAAAGAATATTTCAGAAAATATTATTGGCTACTTTTTATTCTAACTAAATTAAACTTAAGGTTAAGCGACACCGCTGATTTCAATACAATATTTATTTGGCCAGAAGTATTAAATTCGTTTTTCTGACTCAAGTATATAACTATTACTGACTCCGTGCGTCGGAGAGAACGTTAAGCCGTCGGCCCCGAGTGCCATAACAGATGGCAGTCGTTAAAATCCACCGACCCGCACTGGAGCAGCGTAGTGGATTAAGCTTCAAGCCCCCTCAACCCGGGGGGAGGCCTAAGCCCCAGCAGTGGGGCATAATGGGCGGGTGGAATGAAAATTAAATTCAAAGTTATTATATTAATTTTATCATTTTAATAAGTAAAATACATCGTAAAATTGTCGTCAAATTATTAAAATGGTCTTTCTAACAAAAAATACTTCTAATTTTGTTGCTTAAAGTTCATAATTTTCGATTTAGATATATATGTGCGAGTGAGTTTTTTTCGAATTGGTACCAGCATTAGAAGTGCTTGGTGTTAGAAAGAACATATTTTATAAATTCAACGACAGGTTTATGATACACTTATCTTATTAAGATGGTATAATAAAGACAACAAAATATAGTTCGTTACTTCTGGTGAAATAAATTTTGTGTGGAGATCGGTATCGTTTAATTTTAAATTTGAAGACTGTTGAAATTCTGAAAACCTACATATTTACAAGTATTATAATTAATAAAGTTTTGCAAAATTCTAGGTTTTAGTTAATTAAAATCGGAATACGCTGTATCACGCATTGCCTAAAACTTATTTTGAATTGAATTCTTTGAATTAGTTGTTAAATAGGATACTGAATGAGGTCGCCATAGTACAAACTTGTATAAACATACCATTGTTAAAAAAACTCTTGTTCTGTACATTCAACAGGGACGTAGAAGACACTATGGAACGCTTAGTGAAAAAATCCGCCATGTTCGCATGCACAGAGCGCGGCGGGCGTGACTTGGATGCGGCTAGAGAACTGCGCAGGCGTCACGAGGCGTTGATGGCCGAGACGTTGACGTGCCGTCAAAGACAAGATAAACGTTTTGGAAAAGCAGGGCAGAGCGTTGGCTGCTTAGTAAGTGTATTTTTTTTTTTTTTTTAATTTCTAAGGTCCCAAGATCCTGTCGCATTAACTACATTCAATATATGAAGACTAATCATACACATGATTCAGGAAAGTCCATAGACATGTTTCACGATGACCAGGGCAAGACCTTAGACATGTTTTTTATTTTTGCAGTAACTCATTAATTTCAATTCAATGCACTTTCTTGTCTTGTTTGTTCTGAAGAGATATTTCGTTCTTATTTCAATTACATGTTTGTTTATAGCCAAAAACTTGAGCGAAATACGTTGCCTTTAATGAATCGGAATTGTGATATATTTAAATAGATATTTATTTGAAAGACAAAAATTAATTACGCAGATTTACAAAATTTTTTATTTCTTTAAAATGTTATTTTAATAAATGGGGTTTGGACCAAAATTTTAAAGTTGCGCTGATGGCAATTAAAATTAAAAGGAAAAAGGGTTTATAATATTAAATTTGGCATATTTTCATGAAAATACTTGGACGTTTAAATTGTCCCTATGACATCACCTCGACGGTGTTATAATAGGTTGCTTTCTTATAATACATATATAAAAATAGTTTGACTTTATTTTTACTCCATGTACTTTAATGAAACAATAAAAAATCAAATTAAATATTTAAATATTAATCATCCGAATCCTCCAAATCACTTTCTGTGTTTATTATAAAAGCGCAACGCACCAACATACACTGCAGGTGTATAGTGCGGGTCGATTCTTTGAAGTCGCCACCGCCGCTTTCGGTGCGAGCCGGCTGGCGGCAGTGTATATGGCGCAAACCATGATTTTTATATATGTGTTATGAATGTAGGGGGGAAGGGCTTGGGAGAGGGAAGGGGTTAAGGGAAGAGAGGAAGAGGTTTTTCCTTTTCATGTTACTGTTATCAATGGGAACCTGTAAATG